>NW_019091392.1:99527-112723 GCF_001949145.1 Acanthaster planci | reverse complement strand
AAGTAACAGGTTTTGTAATGACATTATCTTCAAAATGAAACCAGACTTACTGTGGATGTTTCTGCCTCTGGTGCTCCCTCCTCCAACACTTCTGATGGGGGGTCCTGCTTTATTTCTTCAAGCACCTATTAGCAAGAATCACAGAATGAATATGCAAAGCACTTAGGGCAAAAGCCTCTTGGTTTTTCACACGTCTGTGCAGTGTAAAATCTAGTGGCATCAACTGTTGTCTGTATATGAACTTTTTAAGCGGTCCCAACCAAAAAAATTAGCAAATAAAATTCCCAAAGATTTATTTAGAAAGCAATTGGGACCTAAGCCCCCAGCTTTTTTTTCAAATACGTGTACAGTACGTCTAGATCTGTGCACAGAAGCATCAAGTGTTGTACTTATATGGAACTTTTCCCCCCCAAGAAATATGGTTGACTACACAAACGACTAAAATCAGAAGTGCAATGACACACCCGGACACCCCTCCCCTAGGTTTTATTTATTTATTTTTTGTTTCAGATTCTCCTAAAATGCTATCCCATCAGTCCATTTCCAGCTCCCCATAACTTATCCTATTCCCATTATTTTGGACTTAAGGCCCAAGTCACCTGAGATAATATACACAAACCGCGGAATGAGACTGGTCCCCCCCCAAAAAAAGAAATGTGTGGTATGTCGATCCCTAAATATTTTCCCTGCCAGACTGCTAAATTTGATTCACATGTACATATCTCGGCCTACAGTATGGTGGTTTTCCTAGTTCCGAATCACTAAAGAAATTCAGGCTGGTTGCAGTTCAAGTGCTCCACAAATTCTGGAGGAATGTGGTCAGTAGTTCACCTTGGATGTATGGGATACCGTGAAATTATCTCCACAAGTTGTGCTTTTTATTTGGACTTACAACTGTCCCCATACCTGGGTTTAGGCCCATAACAACAAAGGAAATACCTACCCGGGCCCTCTCTTGTTTCTGAAATGCTCTGCCCGACGTGGCATGTCACGATTATGACCATGCGTCGCCATGTTCGCAATAGTGACGGCTGCTCGTTGTAGCTGCAGCTGACAGTACCTTTCGTGTCGGAAGAGCACCTTCCACTAGGCCAAGTTGCTTTTTTAGCAGACATGAAGGATCAATGGAAGCTTCGTCAAAATGGTGAGAACATATTTTTGACCACTCCATCAATACAAAGTCTGATCATGTGTTTCCAACGAATCTCAACCATCTCCACCAAGTCGATTTCTTTTTCAGAAACGTGCCAGGATTTTTGGCCGTGCAGCGACCCACCACACAGGTCTGTGGTATTGTTAGCTAAATCTTTCTGTTGGAGAATACTTTTTCGCTATTATTTCAGGGAAACAACTAATTACAGATGGATGCAAGGCCAATGCAAAGTGTCCATGCCATTCACAAGATCGCATGTACATGTACATGTGCATTTAGCATAGCGATGCGTCGATCGCTACGGCCAATGCGACTCCCAAAGGTGATGTCACGAGGTCATTGCATATGATTATGACGTCATTACTCTTTTTAATTTTCTTCACTTGGCGCGGGGCGTTTGGGAGCCCTTTCAAATAATTTTTTTTTCCACTGCGATATTTGAGAAAAATTTAAGTGTTATTTTGAAAACATATAAATCAGGATACCGGTAGCAGGAAAAGTGCTTTACAGAGCCATTTTAAGTGCCCCACTTTAACGTTTAAGACTGCCAAACACATATTTACTCCCTTATTGGTATGACAAAGCATATCACACAAACCTAACTGGTTGTACAGTTTGAAGTCATCATATAGTGTTCCGGTAAAGCCTTAAGCATGTAGTGTGACTGGCTGCATAGTTTGAAGGATATGTTAAACAGCTGGTGCACGTGCAGTATATGTATTATATTGTTAGAGTGGATATGGAACTTCTGAGCAAATGGAATTAGTAACGTTGCTTCCCCAAGTGTTAAACAAAATAGGGACTGAATACCTAACCACATGTAAATTTCTTGAAGTTATGCCTTAATCACTAAGGACAAATTAATGAAATTACTTTTTAAAGGCAGAGTGGGCAATATGTACTGTGGCTCTTCAAACTCAACCCACTAAACTTTTGTAAGAAATCATACTTGGTTTCAAGATTGTAATGACATTCAACTCCCTGTAAAGTTATTTCTTCTGGCATGCAGTCATTTTGAAAAGGATTAACAAAAAATTCCAGAAAGTCATTCACCAATAAAATCCAGAATTTGAGCCATTTGAGTACTTGGATTGATGCTACAATTCTTTATTCAATTAATCACTTGCCGGACACATATGCTTTATATGCTTGGCCGAGGTCTCCAAAATCAGACAAAGGGAACTGGGCCTTGTAACAAAAGACCGTACTTGGAACAAAAGTCCAGGCTGCTGGGCATTACAGACTTTCTTCATTCTCAATAGTGGAAATAATCCAGCCTTGTTTTGAAACAGTATACCACAGTTTGGGGCATTTTGTGCAAGCAGATAACCACTGGGGACAAAAGCCCTCCACCACCGCAGCGATGCGCCACACAGCACTGCTGCACGCTAATCTGGCCCCTATTGAAAAGAGGGCAGTAGCGGACTGTGCCAGGTTTGTCAACAAAAGAAAGTTACATAACACCGCACTTTTTACAAGGCTGCAGGCCTGGCTGAAATACTCGGGCGTCAATAGATTTTGTCAGTTAGACTAGGGTAGCAACCAGACAGTCCTTCGTGTGGGTGTAAGTGTCCAGTTATTGAAGATAGGATTTTTTATGGAATTTTGAAAACAAAAAAAATTGATAATTATCCCGCCCCAGCACCATCAACATTGATACCTGCCACCAGCACGAAGTGCTACATTCTACATTCTACACTTGCTACATTCAAGTGTGGCATAATGGTAATTGCTTACTGTTTGCTGTGATGTGGATGGCCCTGCTGTATCACTCAATGGTTGTTCTTGGGAATGGCCAGCTTCACCTGATGATGCTGCAGCTGCACGTCTAGCGTGAGAGGACGTTGTGTCATCTAACCAACGAGTTAGCATCTCAGACATACGTTGGATGATAGTAAGACGGGGTTGAGACCCAGCTACAAGTTAAGAGAGAAATTATCCCACATTTATTGATCACGCAATGAACACACAGCCATGAACCGAGTTGACATAAGGGTTGAACAATAACATGTATAATAACCAAAGCCAAGAGTAAAAGTGAATTCAATTTACAATTTATTCTATTTATTCCAATCTATTCATTTTCTTCATACATGATTCCAACTTAATGTTGTCAGTTTTGTCTCAAAAGGAAAATGTTAAATCAACTTTGTGTTTTTTTCCGAACAGAAATAAGATACAGTGTTTTAATAATCCTTTTCTAATTTAAGAAACAGAAGAAACTGATTCACCCTGTTCAGCTCTTGGCCTTGCTTTGGGTCCAGTATCAGACCAGTCACCACGGAGACGTAGCCGCTTGATTGGATTGACCACAGGATTCTGTAAACAATCAAGTCCAACAATCACACATTAAGTACATGTGACAGAATTCAATGACATGAATCTTATCAGTAACATTTGTATGTTGGCTGCTGTACATGTTCCAACTCAAATGTCTTTCATTGGCTCTTTTAACCAGGTTACACAGCAACATGTGTTTGTTCTGTGCAGTCAAAAAAACACTTGAGCTGTTTGCCTAGTTCTTACCTCATCAACATCAGGTATGGCCGATCCTCCTGAGGCCCCCAGACTTATCTCAGACAACCCTTCTTGCTGTTCCCATACTGTCTCCTTCTTGGATTTATCCGCACCAAACAAATAGATGTAATCTGAAGAGTAACTAACTAGTATCTCATTACCAGCAGTGGAATACTGGAGGGATGTTGGCCGACTGTATTTATTTTGAAGATGTGACGGACAGAAACGGCAGAACATACCTTGTACACCTCGACCGCTGTAGTTACCTATTTGAAAAAAGAAACACACGTGCTCTTTGAGAAAGACGCTTTATGTTTTAACACAACTGTAGCAAAATTCAAATTTTCCCATTTTTGGGAGTCAATAAAACCTAATGAATTAAGCCATTTGGTATTCAACAAATTATAAAGAAAATACCATACTTCTAAAACACTGTAAGACTACCACTCATGTTTTTTAAAAAATAAAACACAATGATGACCAAAACTATCCTTCTTCATATTCCTTATGAAGGGCAAAGTATGACATCAGCTTTGTGATCTGTTAGCAATGTAATGTTAGTGCCCTTCACAAGGTAAATCACAAATATAAATCACTTCCCGAATTAGAAAAACTGTAACTATTCGTACAATGGCAGGTCCAACACTTCAATACGTGGGTGAGGGTGCTATGAAATTGTACAAATATTTCTGAACCATTATTAAAAAATTGGCAAATCACCTGTTGATCGAGTTCCAAGCATCCTACGATCAAACACACGTACTGAGCTGTCTGAGCAACCAACACCTAGATGATAAGGCATGATGGGATTGATTGCTAGTGATGTCACAGCACGACGGCAGTTGATAAGCACATCCTACCGAAAGTGAAGAAACATCTACAGTAATGTTTGAGTGTACAAGGTACAAAGTATAGTAGCAATATGTACTGTTGTTTGAAATACATGTAGTTTTGTCAACTTTTTCCTTATGAGGTCAGACAACTCAATGCTCATAGCGAGTACTTCACTTGAAAATACTCAAAGACATTTATTATGGTTCAAAATATTAATTCTGAAAAAAGTTTTGTGAAAATTTACATTTACCCCCTTTATATCGTTCAAAAACACTCCAGAAAGTGGTCCACTGCAACTATGAGATGTGACAAAAAATTACTGAAAGTGACACTACATGTATGTACATGTATGCACTGTGTAAATATTTGGGTTGGAGTAAGTACAATTTTGATTTTTTTGTAAATATAAATAAGAATCATACATATGTCTTTGGGTGTTTTTATTTGATGCATACATCGTCTGTCCTGATGAAAAGAGAAATTGTTGAGTGAAATTGTTAAATTTGAAGAAAACTGTTTTGTTTGACCAGATGTAGGTAAACTTTTTGCCCTAATGTACATGTGCCTGGGGTACATGTGAAGACCATACATTCTAAAAATATACTGATCTAGTAAGCTCTGCTCACTGTGCACGTGGGCACTTAACAAATTCTCTTTGCCAATGCAACACTACATATTCCAGCTGTGCTTATTATACGCACGTACACCCATGTCAAACTTTTGTGCACATACAGTAAATGTGCAATGTATGTTGACATGAATCACAGCAGTGATTGGTCAGAACACGATGGCCCATTAGTCTATTTGGTCCCACATGCTCATGCATCCAATGGCAAATGTGCATGAATCTGTACGAGTACAAAGAGAGTAAAAAGAAAGGCTCATATTTTCAAGTGAGCAACAGTGCTCATAAATTCAGATGGTCAAACATTTGGACATAGTCCATGTATGAAACTAAAATCAAATTAAAGACAGCTTGAAGCTACAAGAAAGTGTCAATCGCCACTCACAGAGTAAACAATGAGGCGATATTTAGAATGTTTACAATTTTCGTGTAAATCAACAATTATGACTATGGGATCCACGATGTGTATGAGCTTGATCATTCAGTTATTTCATCCTAAGTTCCTACCAGTCTTAAAACATGGCACAAATATATAAATAAGTGGAAGTACCAGTATTCATGACCTATTCATTTACATGAACACAGATGCTTCTTGCTGGTAAGTCCATTGTAAAAAGGTGTCCTTAAATAATAATAATGATAATTTATAACGCGCCAAATCCGTCATCAAGTGACGCTCGAGGCCAGGAACCAAAATATACAATGTTTACCACCACTTTTGCATCAAGTAGAGGCTGTGCAGATCAAATATGCATACTATTATCAAATTGCTCACAGACTAGTTGAATTACAAAATTAATCCTTCATAAATTTATGATTTACAAAGTTGAACTAGAAGCACAAGACGGCATACATGCATGTAACTGGCCGATCAAGTTTGTAATAATACCGGTATTTCACTGTTACAAAAATGATTACAAGAATATTAAGAACATTCTAAATACCACCATACATGTATTGTATTTTACTAACACTAAAACAGTGAACAATTATCCAAAATTCACGTTTTGGAATATAGTCCTGTCTGTGTCTGTGTGTACTAAGGCTTCTAACATCACTTTTGTCTTATATGGCATTCTGATTATGCTCTGACTCTGAAAAAAATCAGACATAATCAAGTGTACTTTACCGGTACATGAAGAAGCACCGAGAAATGATACGTATTTGAAATTTGGACTTGCCTCTCGACATTCTTCCTTCGTGCATTTATTCTTGATGCGAAGATCAAACCATCGGACAGTGCCATCTTCACCACAAGACAGGAAAGTGTATGGGTCATTTGGCACAGTTACCACCTGCATTTAAAAAGCAAATTGTACATCAGTGATGGGGGAACAAAACAGTTAACATGAACTACATTGTAGAGAAGGATTGAAAAGCAGGAAAGTGACATATTTCTGTATTATTTGAAATAGAAACTTTAAAATAGAAACTAAAGTTAGATGAACTACATCCACATTGAAGCTATAATAAAAGTCTGAAGTATATATACGTGTACAGTACCTCATAAGCAGTCCCATAGTGGCAGTTGAACATATGTTCACCATGGTGTGCAGAATTCTCCACATCATTGAATGCTATTTGACCATCCCCAGAGCATGAAACAATCTGTGCGAAAGCAAAATAAAGTGTTTAATGAGGTGGCCACTCTTTCTTAACCTCTTCGCGCCAGGAAGCCGTAAGAGACGCCGTAAAAATTATTCTCGTCTCACGCTCGAACGAACACGGTGAAAGAAAGCACACCCTGGCTATTGTATATATGGTGATTGGCCTTTGTGTGTTGCCAAGAAATGAAAAGGCCGTATTTGCATCGTTATCACAATAGTCCCCACTTTCAAAAGAGGCAACGGGAGTGTGGAAGCGTGAATAGAACCGTATGCCACCGAACAATGAGCCTTTTCACTGTGTAAATCAAAGCGTGCAGAGCACGCAGGGTCACAAACTGAGAATTTGCGGTTTGGCAGGTGGCCTTTGTGGCCGAGCGAAGCTGGAATTCTCGGAGTCGGCTTTAAGAAAGAAGTCCTGGCGTCAAGGGGTTAAAAAGGGAACTTGTTTACATGTAAATGTATGTAAATATTCTGATACACTAAGACTTACATGTGTAGGTGTGTTTAGTTACAACTACATGTGTGTAAACCAAAAGGATCCAATTACCATGTAAGTCACTTTGTTGTCATTGATTTTACTCAGACACTTACATGTACATGTGTAACGTAACTATGGGTAATGAAAGCTTTAAGACAAGTGATAATGCAAGCACTTTAACAAAACTCTCAAAGTTACTAGTATGTCTCTTTGTGATCTTTGAGAAATTATTTTAACAATGATTTTTAGAAAATAATTTTAATAATGTATATTTTACCTGACTATCATTGCACATTGGCATAAATTTAGCACTGAAGATATTAGCTCGATGTCCAGATGCTATGTTGGTAAGTTTCTTGCGTGTGTATGGATCAGAAATACAAAGTTGTTTGTCATCAGAACCGGACAGGATTCTGTAACCACTATCATTCCAGCTGATAGTATTCACCTACAGGTAGAAAACAGAGTTTACGTACGTGTACATGTAGAATTTTACACAACGCTGTTATTTTGTTGTAATGTACATATATTTCATTCAAGAGTGTAAGATTTTCAAAACAATGATAAACAAAAAAGTTTGTAACAAATACCAGAGCAGAAAAAGTGCCATCCTTTATAAAACAGAAGAATGCCACTATGATGAACATTGCTACATTGAATAATCCAGTATGCTGAACAAATCTGTGTAAATATTTCGCTAGTGTTGAACAACGTTTGCCATCTTACCGTTGCCAACTTTGGTAAAGTACATGTACATGTACAAGCACCATTATGGCTCCAGCACTACAGAATGGTTCTTGGCCCACATACAAGTATTACAATTCTGATTCAGCGAAGGAAAACAGTGTACATGTAAATGCAGCGGATGTTGCAGATGATTTTTTAAGCAATGGCTCAAGGACAAGTCACAGGATACTTTGATTTTATTTGTGATTCAACTTTCATTGAGAACTCTCCGAAACTAGTGCACAAGGCTGATGGGGCCTTTTCAGTGCTTGTGAACTGGTTCAATACATGTACTTACACATCCTCTGTGAATATCCAGCTTGGCTTCCAGTTTCAATCTCTGCATAAAATCTGTGCTTCCTGTAACAAATGCACATGTAAAGGTACGGTGTATATCTTAATATTTACCGATGTAAAAATGTTCTTTGTGTGTTTCTACCTAATTAGAGGTACAGTGTACAAGTACTTCTCTTTCAGTTTTTTCAGATACATCTATCTGGTCATGAAAGTGGTGATACAGTATGTACATGTAACAATTGACTTTAACATTTGCAAGAACCCATGCCTGGCATTTCACCTCTGTTGAACGTTAAACTCATATTCCAAAGGGCCCTGGGTTGGAGCTCTACCATGGATTACAGTGTACATGTACATTTACATGTGTACCTTCTTAACTTTCTTTGAGGAATACTGTATATTGTTTGAGGAATGCTGTGTTTACGGAGTTCTTTTACTGAATGGGTAGGATAAAAAAGTGGATTTGGTCAAACTTGGTTTCTAGCTTTTTTTTTGGAGCCATGATAGACACTGTACTGCTACATATAGTTACATGTAGCTCTGCACTGCTATGTTATAGAGTTATTTTCGACCCAGTCTATGCAGCGCTATCTACATGTACATGTGTACATACACATTTCAGGTGCACAAATCCAAATCCAATGTTCACCATACTGTGCATGACACTACACAAAGACCTACAGCCAGTTATGCACATACAAACACACATGTACTGACATGTACGTACATTTACATGGCAGTGTACATGTCCATGTGGTTCACACGTACCCGATAGTACCGGTACATACAGTACATGGAACGCCAGGGCTATATACATGTACATGTATGGTACACATGTATTCGATTCGATTCTGTCATTAGTGTAAAAAAAATTGACTGCAAAAAAGCGAGTAAATCCATATATCGATGTACATTGTACATTGTACAACACAAGCTTTAAAAAAGAGTGCAAAAAAGCACCGCCAAACCATCATCCTTTTACGACAGGACCAATCACATTTTCTTCAAGTATGTTCCCAAAACGCAGTCCAAAATACCGATCGTGGCAATTTTGAGGCTTCCATCAATCTCTTGAGGTGACATTAGAGAAACATTTTGCTGCATCGTGGCCTTTTTGACCTTTGACATCAACCCAGATAGTGCGCCCTCTTTTTTATTCGATATTCATGAACCCCTCCACGGAATGGAGACACTCCACGATTTTTCTCTTCGGAACAATTTTTCTCAAAAGAAAATCCATCATTCTGAATAACGTTCGCAAAAAAAAAACGTTCAAGACATAAAGTACGGTTCAGGATGAAAATCTAATGCTCAGGGATGTTAATTTTAATTTTATTTTCAGCGGGGTTATCTCCAAAAAAATTGGCAAAATGAAAATCGCGCATGGAATTTTCGAGCACTACATGTACATGTGACAGCCTTTTCGGCATTCTCGAACATTATGCAGTTTCTGTCAAAATTATCGAACGTGATCAAAATTCTGTCAAATATAACGTTCACAGCGAACATATTGTACTCATTACAAATTTTTGATGCAGCCAAACTTAAGGATAATTTTTGGCAGTCAAAATATACAAGACCTGCCAAATATGTTGGTAAAGTGAGAGTGATTATCAACAGTAAGAGAATGAAGAGAGCCAAACTTTTCTCATCATTTTCCATCAATTTTGTGCTCTTTTTTGTGGCTTATATTTTTTTAAAGTTATTTCTTACGTGCTTTAAAATACATCCGCCAAAAAATATACCAAATTCTCCTTCTTGTTGAGAGAAGTTTTGAAATCAAGTCCTCTGGTGTAAACACTTTGACGTAAAACTTTAAATGAATTCAACTTGATTTGATTTGCACTGGTTGCCAACCAAATGTCCACCATACATGTAAGTACATATTATGCCTACATGTAAGTATCCCCATATAATCATTTTAAAAAATCTGAAGGTGGTAATTTGTATTTTACATGATCAAAGTCACTCTTTTAGAAGTTTTGAAAAATGACAGCCGAGGTTGCATTTTGGTCCATTTTATGAAGAACATGCCATATAGTAAGGAGGTCAAAATGGTAGCTCTTGACATTGAGCTTTGTTTCCAGTTTTATACCCCTTTTGTTCCACATTTTCTGTCGAAGGCCACCAAATTCACTTCAGCATCGATATTTGCTGAAGTGAACTGTTCTACTGCATTGAGCTTTGTGCTGCTAAGGGTGATGGATGGTGGGATATACATGTAGTTAATGGCCAGGAGGTGGTTGAAACATCACCTCGGTCTTTTTAAGGCTGATGGTAAGCCCATTACCTGAAGGTCCTCTTCAGTATGGGCTACAAGGGCACAGTCATCTGCATACAGCAACTCACGGACCAGTACATTGAACAGTTTAGTTTGGGCTTTGAATCTTCTGAGATTAAATAACTTCCCATCTGTCCGCGAAATTGTAAATGGACACATGTATTCAGACAAGTTGAAGCCTCGTACAACACTGCAGTGAACAGGATACTAAACAGGATTGGTACAAGTTTCCAACCTGCTTGACACCATTAAAGACAGGAAAAGGGTCCAACATCGAGTCGTTGTAAGCTACCCTGGCCATCATACCAGAGTGGAACTGTTGGAGCATCTCCAGGAACTTTGTGGGCAGCCTAGTCTAGATACATGATGTAGAATTATCCGTATATATTGGGTGATATGAGATATATGATTGAGGACTCCGTCAGTGTTCAACCCATCGCTTCAGTATTTGATCTGTGTCAGTTAGGAGTGTCCCTCCATCAGCACTCAACATTGGGGTGGGCCCATTGGAGACAGGGCCATACACTGACCTCAGAGAGGCATAAATGTTCTTCATGTTATGTGAGTCAGAGTAACCTTGTACATCTTTGGCCTTGTCTTTCCACCATGTATCTTGCATGTTCCTCAGTTCTGACAGCACAGACCTCTGCAGCTTCTTACAGGTATCACGCTTAGATACAGAGGTTGGGTCATTAAGACAGTTCTGATGAGCTGCATGTTTTTCAGCAAGGAGCCTTTCTATCGCAGTATCATTTTGGCCAAACCAATCTTGGTGCTGACGTTGCTGCTTGCCAAGAACTTCAACAGATGTCTCATACACACAGTCTCTGAAGTCAGACCAGGTTCTTTCTATATCGACTGGAACGGTGTGTTTGAGGCAGCCAAGCTTATCCGCAAGTGAAGCAGTCAACCGACTCTTTATGGCTGTGTCATTTAGCTTCACAGTGTTTAGCTTCCTAGGAAGCTTGGCTAACTGTGACCGGCACTTGTTGGCAATCACAAGCTATAGCTTTGCTCGCACTAGACTATCATCAGTTTATCATTCTACACCTCTCAATACTCTAGTGATTTTTACATCTTTCAGATCTTTCTGGCAAACAATTACACAGTCGATCAAGTGCCAATGTTTGGATCGAGGATGCATCTATGTTGTTTTTAACTTATCTGGCCACCTGAACATGGTGTTGCTAATGACGAGGCTGTTGGCTGCACATACATGTACATGTAGGTTCAGGAGTAAGGTTCCATTGCTGTTAAACTTGCCTATGCCTTGTCTACCAAGCACTCCTTTCCAAGCATGGTGCCCAACAGATGCATTGAAGTCACCAAGTAATATAAGTTTGTCACCCTTTGGCACTGCACTGATGGTCTCTGACGGATCCTCATAGAACTTTTGTTTTGCTTCATCTAAATTTCTCATTGTAGGTGTGTACGCACTAATGAGGGTAGCATGACATAGCAAAACCAGAGGAATCCTCAGGGTCATAAGGTGGTCACTGATGCCCTTTAGCAGGTTAACCAGTTTGTCAGTGATATCTCGTTTGATGGCCAAGCCAACTCCAGCTTCGTGGCATTCCTCATTATCAGCTCTCCCAATCCAGAAAAAGCTGTAGCCTGCGCCGATCTCAGTAAGCTGACCCTCACTAGCAAAGCGTGTCTCACTTAGGGCAGTTATGTCTATGTTGTGCTTAGTTCCCGACCAAGCAAGGCTGTCCTACACTCTGGTACTCAGTTCCTGAAGCAGACAATGTTTAGTGCACCTTTTCTGTGTCCTGGGCCACCTGTGTGTAGGTCCGTGACTAACAGCTGCCAGCGTATTCCTCACCTGCTGCCTTCATCACTCGCCCATCACCGCAGGACTTATGTACTGATGTCAGCATGTGAGTGTAAAAGACACCAGGGCATTTTGGAGATTATAGTGAAGATGGTTTGCGCAGAGCCATCATCACTCTCTCTGCCTCGGTCATCTACATTCAGTGGCAAGACGCAGTCTAGACGGCTGAAGGTGAAGTTGGCTGCAGTGGATGATCTGAGGTATCTGCATACATGTGTACCTACGGTTTGAGTGCTCCACAACACCTGCTACAATGCCTTCCTTGCAGGTTATTTGGAGAATAGTTAACAGCTCTGCCCGCCAATTCCACCAGAGCAGCCTTGGAGCACATTTATTAAAGGGAATGTTATTTCTGCCCGATACACACAAAACATGCTGATGTACAATGTAATTATGATAGTATGGCTCAGAATTATCTTACATAATGCAGATTTCCCGTCAAGAAAATCTAGACAAAAATGCAGTTAATAGTCCTGCATTTTCCCATGTACATGTACATGTACATACTATAGCTACACGTAGCCTACATACCTGTAGTACATACATTGTGCACCACACATCGGCAGCCACACTGCACACCGTACATGTACATCAACACCATGCTGAACGTTCCTCGTGGTCGGTGTCGCATGAAATCTGAACTTCCGTCATGGGCGTCGTACATGCACCCACGTGCATGTGTGTTTCTTTGTGCTGTGTGGTCAATATGCTAGTGGGGCTGCATTTACGAAGGTTAAAATTTTATACCACACCATTTGCAGAACTTACAACATCGACCCAACACATTTTTTTTTCACGGCGGCAGCCATAGCCCTGTGTAACAGTACAGTATAAACCCTAATCC
>NW_019091392.1:44758-65829 GCF_001949145.1 Acanthaster planci | reverse complement strand
TGAATAGCTGGGTGTCAAGGGACATAGAAGGCCCATAGGCTAACTGAGGGGGAAACCTAACTAGGGAGTCCTAGGGTATAGGAGACCCATTGGACTGGGATGTGAGGATTGGGTGCCAGATGTCGCTGATGTTGAAGCCGAAGTCTTATATTTATAATCTTGCTTCCACTAAATCAGTACTGTGAAGTCTGCTGGATAAAACAAACATAGTGATAGATTTATGACATCTTACGGTACTTGACAGATGCAGGCTCCGAAGTGTGATGTACATATGCAGATGGTTATGGTATCGAGTGATCTGTTTTGCTTGTTTTCTCCCAGTGTCTGATGTTTTTAGGCAATCTGAGCCATTCTCTTCTGATACTACATGTAGCATGAAAAGTCATCTGTGTTAGTAGTTGATAAGATTAATGTTCAAATTTTGCTGGCAAATTTGCTGACAAAAATTTGACAGCTCTTGGTTGAAAATTTCTTGCATAAATTTTTCTGGTGTTGTGAATGAAAGTTTTAACATTAATCCTACAACACAGATGAACTTTCACGCCAAATGAAACTCCAGTTGTACATGTAAGTGAAGTAGCAGACCCTAAATGAAATGTTGAATTGATTATTCCAGTTTAGCTTCAAGAAATTATATCTCACTTAAAAAGGCATTTTGAAGGAAAACGTTTTTCATTTGCAGTTTTTTTGGGGGGATAACGTGGGTAGGCTTAAATTGCACAGAACTAAGGCCTGTGGTGCAATTACCGGTACATGTAGGCATTAAGGCTTTTACCCTTTGCTTTCATAACCCTATACCTGTATATAGGCCAAAAACAGAAGAGAATTTATTGACTTGCAGACTGAAGTTTTCCCATACAGTGCACATGTATATGCCGTTGCAGTTGGGATGGTCCAAACAATACTAGCACATGTACATGTACACGTACCTGTACATGTACATGTAGGTGAGACTAGCCTTAGTACATGTACATGTATCAGGTATATGTTTTGAACAGTGCCATATTACAGGTACATGTAGTGGGCAGGGCTTCATTTTAATAAATACAAGGAGAGCTAAAAATCCCTCTCCTTAATTCACTTTCTTGATTTAAGGAGAGCGATTAAAAATTGTTCTCCTTAAATCAACAAAGTGAATTAAGGGAACGATTTGCTCTCGCTAACAAAAACCAAGTTAATGTAAATATACTCAATAAAATTAATGCAGTTTAAGCTCCTTTACTGAGTTCAATGAGTTAACTTTAATCAGTTAAACCATCTCTCTTCTCACTTTATATATTCAGACAACATGTGATGCAATGGAGTTTGGATTGTGATTATGAATGATAAGTCTAAGAGGGCTCTAAGATAACATTCAGCCTGTGACTTAGACTGATGCACCCATTTTCTAATAAACCGAAGAGAATAATGAAAAATTAATGTATGGATTCTTAGATTGCATTTTTCCCACTTTTTTACTTGACGGAGCTTGCTGAAATTTCATCCAAATGTTCCTCATGCCAAAAATCAGTCGACAAAGTGGTTATGAATCGGTAAACATGTCCATGGTTAACGTATTTGCAGAAAATTTTATCGAAAATCCGCCTCTAATGACGCTCCCATTTGAACTCGCTCTGTGTGCAAACTCGCTCGATCCAGGGCATCTACTGCATGTTCGCGGGCATGCATGTGGGTCTGTCATGTAGTCTTTCATCGTACATTGGTTTGGTGGACGTGGGCGCATAA
This sequence comes from Acanthaster planci, assembly GCF_001949145.1. The sequence goes on along the minus strand of NW_019091392.1, from coordinate 64,104 downwards.
CTTGACTAGTCTCCTCACTTGCCCGACAATCCATTTCGCCGCTACAGGGGCTCTGAATTTACTGTGCATGTGTATCCTTGCTTTTTGGTATTTTAAAACGTATTGCACGTTCACTGCATATTGTATTCATCCTTTCCTGCGCTCACATTACTACTTCAACCAGTATATTTTCGTATAGAACACCGGGCACATTACCCGCCCGAGACCTTTTTCTTTCCTGTGGCATATTTTCTGTTCTCGACAAGTGAACATTGTTCTCACGCTCGAGCCACACAAACACGCAACAGGATCACACACCATCTGCAGCAACTACAGGGTTTTTCACAAACTCACATTTGCTGTTCACAAATGGCCCAGAATGTAGCGCCTGAACTCGACCCGTTCTGGGAGAGAGGTTGGCCAGGTGCAGCCACGTGCGTCCATGGAATTCCATAGGCTCGCCCACACACACTAGGCCCGCCCACATGCGCTATCATGTTTGTGTGTTGCGATGCGGGATTCATCAAGCACACGCGCACAACTCAAAGACTTTGATCACCAGCCCTTGTGTTTTATTACATTCAATCTTTGGACTCGTTTGCTTCTGTCGACCCAACGAGATTCAAGGGACTTGTCATAAATCAACATTTGCTGGTTTGAAAAAACCATGCACTCCTTAAATTTTTAAGGAGTGCTTTTTTTGCTCTCCTTGGGAAAACATTATGGAGCGCAGAGGAGTGCGATCACGTTCCTTTAAAATGAAGCCCTGAGTGGGGGCAGGGCATGTTACTGTACTTGGTCATGCATGTAGAGGTTGGATGTACATGTACAGCACCAGTAAGTACATGTACATGTATGTGTACATACACGTACATATGCAGCATTAGCCCCAAGGACTTGTATGTCGGGACTCATCAGCAGATCCCTGCTAAGAGCATTTACATCAGTCACTGATTAGATATACAGTCGAACCTCGTTAATGAGAGCACTGATAATACAAGAGTCTGCTTATAACAAGGATAATCATACATGTAGGTCCCAATCTTTTGTTTATCATTGTTTTCATTCCTGATAATACTAGGTTCCGGTTATAACAAGGTACATTGTAATTTGCCAATTCTGAAGGGCCTCTGAATAACGAGGTCCGACTGTACATGTACATGTATTTAAAGGTAATTAATTTCCCAGTCTTCAGGGGTCAGGATGTGTAACATTTTAATCAGTATCCCAGCATACATCTTTCCACCGACACATCATAAGTACATGTATATTGTACAGACATGTAGGAAGTTCTGTGCAATTCATGTCAACTGTAATCTTTTTCACGGTCCTAGAAAAAAATGTTATTGGCCTTAGAAAACTGTTACGATGTCATGTTATGGGTACATGTACATGTACTGGTACATGGTAGCCATAAAAACAAAGTTTACTGGATATTTTGTCACCACTATATACACGTACATGTATATTTCTTACAGGATGCTCTATCTATTGATACCAAACTGTGTTAATTCCACCAAGAAGTCCCAAACCATTGACCCTCTCTCAAGTACATGTATGTGATTACCTTGACAAAAATTGCTTAATGTACGAAAATATTATTTTTTTTCAGATAATGACATTCAGTAAGCAAGGATCATTGGTGTTGCGTAAATTCATGTATGGTCGAAGATGCTTTACTAGTACTACACCATCGGAAGTCAAGAGAGTGTCTCGATTTGCTTCTCTTGATGCTAAGATTGAGAGAGTTTTACCAGCGAAGTGGCAACCAATATGGAATCATCCAGCGGGTTGGTATACATGGATAGGCCTCCACCATGTTAAGGGGACTGTTTCTTTTGTTAGAAGAGTCTGGACTGAGTTGCGGGGACACAATCTTGATCCCATAATGCTTTTAAACAATATAGTGTTTTATTTCAACACATTTTCTCCATATACATGTACACGCACTGGTAACAAGTATATATTTGTACAGGTCAAAGATTACCAAGATTCATTAGTGTGTATTGCAGGTCAACAGTTCAGGTCAACAAGTCAATCACAAGTCATCCAGTCTTAAACCAAATCACAGATATATTAGTGAACTGTGACAAAAGAAAAAGCTCTTCTGTCAGTGTTAATCCTGTTACTTGTGACTGGACCTTTGGAAGGACTGATGTTTGGTGCCAGTCAAAGTCTGATGCAGCTTCAGGACCCCAGAGGTATCCCAGAAAAGCCAATGTGTTATTAATGTTGTGGCCTCTAAAAAGAGTAGACTTCCACAAATGATCATTGGGAAATGTATGAATGCTTTAGGACTTGGACAATCAAACTTGGCTGAGTAGGAAAGAAAGTAATTGGTAAACATATTCTTTATGAAATGTACATGTACTTATCAAATATCAGCACCAGAACCCTTAGAAAACAACACCACAAAATAAAAGCACGGATGTCAAGAGCGGTATATAATGCTTTTGGTATTTTTTCTCACCCAACATCATGTAAAATGAGCCTGAAGTTGCATCTTTTGAATTTGCCCCCTTGGACACCAAAAGCTGGATACGCTGCTGCTGTTATTGTTGCTACCCTGTATACTGTACTTTTACGGCAGCTCTGAGAAACATGTTTCCAATTTTTAACATTTTAGACAAGCATTTTAAGGATTTTGGATCTGCTCCTTTTCCCTCAAACTTTCAGGTCTGAAAACAATCCATTTCTGGGCACCAATGTTTAAATGGGTGAGTATTATGGTACCGGTAGCCTCACTGGCACAAATTTGTTGTGAAATGTCATTGAATTTTTGTAGTCTTCTTGAAAGGATTTTAAGGATGGTGCATGTACACTACCCGTCAAATGTTATATTGCACTTGTGCGCACCATTTCAGGGAAGTGTTTTGCACAAAAATACCCCGAATTGCATATAAATAATGAAACCTGTGTGATCTGTGTTCATTTTAATCTAATAAATTCATGTTTCCAATGGTTAATGGCATCTGTCTAACACCATTTTGATGCCGATTCTGAGACAGTTCCTTGCAACACGTTAAAACGCCATCTTGGATTGCCTCATTACGTATTCATGAGTCATGAATATAATTATTGCAGCATTTAAACCAATGACAACAAAGTTTGCGTGCTAGGAAAAACTGTATGATTAATACTTATAAGGTAATACAAACTCCCATTCTTGGAAAGGGAAATTAGATAACCAAAGCAGTTATAAAAGGGGAGCTGTTTTACATTTGAATACCATTCAGTGACCTTTTGAGAGCAAACAATGGCATCAAATACTCCGCTCGTTGATCACGAAAAAGGGATGATAGAGGCTTGGCACCGGGAGGGAATCACCAACAGGGAAATAGCCAGGCGGCTTGGCGTAAGTGAATTTGCTGTCGGACACAATCTGAGAAAACTTCGGGAGAGTGGAAGCATGAATGCCCAGTCAAAATCTTGTTGTCCACGGGCTACGACAGAGCGGAACGACAGGCACCTCGTGCAGTCATCAAGACGCGACCGCTTTAAGACCGCCCCTGAGCTGGCAGTTGAGCTTGCCAACCATGCCGGCGTGCAGGTCAGCCGCAGGACTGTATCATGCCAATTAGCTGAGGCTGGGCTTCATGGGCGAGTTGCCAGGCATAAGCTCCGCCTTATGCCAGCTCACAAAGAGAGGAGATTAGACTGGGCCCATATGCATCAGGGATGGACGGCCACTGACTGAGACCGTGTCCTTTGGAGCGACAAGTCGAGGTTCCAGCTCTTCCAGTTAGACAGCTTTTTTTTACGTCAGGAGGGCAGTTGGCGAGAAGTACCACAAAGACTGTGTGGTACCCTCAGTGAAACATAGGGACTCTGGCATCATGGTTTGGGGCTGCATAGGTTCTGCTGGCCTCAGTGACTTGACCTGTATCACAAATATCAATGCTGATGCTTATGTTGATATTCTTCGTGACCACATGCTGCCATCTGCCCATCGTTTGATTGGCCCTGAATTCCTGTTCTAGCATAACGATGCCCCGGCCCATATGGCAAGGGTGACGTTGGAATTCATCACTAATCCAACCCCAGATTTCATCCAAGATATGGGGGTCAGTTGGCAGTTTGAAGTGATGGAATGGCCAACCCAGAGCCCCGACCTGAATCCGATTGAGAATCTCTGGGAAGAGTTGGAGCGTCATCTCCAGTGTGAAAACCGACCCTGGAATAAAGAAGAATTATTCGAGATTCTCAATCAGATCTGGGAAGGACTTGACCGCCATGTCATCACGAATCTCTTGGATTCAATGCCAAGATGATGTCAGGCAGCCATTGAGGCCAATGGGGCCTATACGCAGTACTAATCCATGGGCCATCCTTCGTGTTTTGGGGGTCCTGGGCGCCGCCATCTTGGATTTTGCCGATAATGATATGATAATGAGGGCATACTCCATTAACGTTGTGCACGGAGAACAGAGACAACATCAAATTCAACGCTTTTGGCAACCTTAAAGGATAGATTCCTCACATAAAACGTGGATTTATTGGAATATGCACACAAAGGAAGACACGGGTACATAGTGTTTAGTGACTTTTTAGTGTTTTTTGCAATCATTTACAAACAAATACATGGTGCGATGTAGGTGCGATATAACTTTTGACCACCAGTGTACGTCACAGAATAGTTGAGTATTCTCAATGAAATCAATGTTAACAGGGCACCATGGTAAACAATCCACTGATCGGTAGTGGAGGATGCTCTGTCAAGAGCATAAAAGGCACCTATGTACTCTTTTATGACAGGTCGTATTTATGTCTTTTTTTTGAGACACTGGTATATTATGAGGCTAGTAGTGATAAATGACATTGATGGAGTTACATGTACATGTACATGTATGTTATGTATGTCTTGGTAGTAAATTTTGCATTTTTAATGGGTCATGTTTACATGCAGCTGACTGCAACATTTTATCTTGGTAGCTCATCCTTAAATGTAAAACTACAGAACTCATGGTATTATTGATGGATGTCTCCAGATTGTCAAGTCTGGGTACATACATTGTACATACAGGCATGTAATAATTGGCGTTCAAAGTTTAAAAAATTGTGAAACCACTGTGCCACTTGTTGCCCTTCTTCAAAACTACCAAGTGCTATTTACATGTATTTTGCAAAGTACATGTAGCTTCTGCTATGATCCTTACTGAGGTATTTTGATTACATGTTTGTGTCTATCTGTAGTGTGCTCATACATATGTACAACTCCCATATATTTATCTCCACTGAGCTGTTTAATCTTCATTTGAAACATCATGTACAGTGCTTGGTGATAGCAGGCCTGTCAGACTATGCCAGACCACCTGAGAAGTTAAGTGTGTCCCAGTCAGCTGCCTTGGCTGCTACAGGTATGTGAAAGCAGCGTAGGATTTCATGGGATTGGGTATATACAGTACGTATGTTCTTTGACATTTGGGCACATTTATAAAAGGAATAACTACTATTTCATGTAGGTAAACTGTTAGGAATAGGATCCCCCACCGGTACATGCATGTTCCATTGAATGTGTCCAAATGTTAAGATCAGGATATGCACACCCCAATCTTATGGAAAGCCTATCTCTGGTTAGTTATTAATGTGTTTACATGTATCTGCTCTTGAGAAGTTCATCTGTCTCCTAATACATGTATGCCTTTAAATTGAATGTTTTAGTTTATGTAGAGCCAGTGTGTTTCTGTTTCAAAACCAGGCATTTTCTGTTTTGCAAAATTCTGAATTCCTCAGAAATTCGTACTTAGTTTCAAAAATATGTACCTTAGTAAGCATAAGAAAAGAGCAAGTTAAAAAGTCTGCATGCAGACTGTTTGCCCAACCTTACTCCTCCCACAAAGAAAAGAAAGAACCTCCGTTTTGAAATACCCTGCAATGTTTTTGATATTCTTTTATTTTCTGTTGTAAAACTTTCGCAAATTTTAAACAGCATCCCCCCTTGATTTCCCATCATATGATTATCAAAAACTTAATCAATGGACAATTTGTATGTCAGTCCTCATGTACAGTACATTTACAAAATCAGATTCCGTTACCGGGAGTAGGTCAAACATGCAATAGCCATTAATCACAATGTGTAAATGTTAGACCTGTTATTTCATTTGGCAGTTGTGCGACAGAATTCGAAAAGTTTACATGAAATCTGGGCCTTAACCACTTCCTGCCGGGGACTCCAGGATCGGAAACGTATGGTTTATATGGGTGGCCGGGGTCTCCGAACTCGGACAAAGGAAGCAGGGCCCTGTAACAAAAGACTGTACTCCGAACAAAAGACCAGACTGCTGAGCATTACCAACATTTTTCACTCTCAAAAGTGATGATAATCCAGCCTTGTTTTGAAACCGTATACCAGGGTTTTGGGCATTGAGAGCGAGTGGATTACCATTGGGGACAAAAGTGCTCCACCACCACAGCAANGTGCACTAAGCCAGGTTTGTGAACAAAAGACAGTTAATACAACACCGCACAATCTGGGCTCTGTTTACAAGGCTGCTGGCCTGGCTGAAATACTCGGGCATCAGTGAAGGTCACCTGTCAACTTAGAGTAGTGCCTAAAGATTACTTGGTGCGGCTATAAACGACCGTTTAAATGATGAATTTTTGAAGGATTTTGAAAACGGAAAAAATGATAGTCATGCCGGCCCAGCATCATCAACGTTGAAAAGTGCCCCGGCATGAAGTGGTTAAAATGCATGTTGTGAGTAAAACCTTTGCTCTTCATTGTAGACAGCAGGTGTCCTATTCACAGACGTGAGATTGGAGGAAAATGAAATATCCACAAAATAATCATCAGAGGTTTTGATGGTCCTATTGTTATAGGACCAATGTACCGGTATAGGGTCAATGTGTTCACTTGGTTGTGCCTGAAGGCGACCCCTTAAAGGCTTTATATCAATTTATTAATGTCAAACACCTCAATAGAAATCTCAGCATTTTCCAAATTTTTGAAGAGATTGTTTTGAAAATGAGCATGATCCAAATTTGTCCGTCACTTGAGGGACGGACATCAATGCATTAATTGCTCTGCCAAAGATTTCTTGAATATTTATCCTCAGTAAAAAACGTGTTTGTTTAACCCTGACACCAGTACAAATTGGCCACATAACATTTTCAATTTATCTAATTTTTTTTTGTTTTGTTAAAGAAGATTTTAGTGCGTGAGGGACGGACATCAATAAAAATGACTACCTTGACCTAAGTCCACAGATTTGTATTTGTTATTGAAACTTGGAAACATTCTCAACTTTGGTTAATATAAATCAAAACATTAATGTTCAAACTCCTCAATTGACAAGATTTTAAATCATTGACACTCACTGGAAAGGTTATACTTGGGTTGAAATAAGAGTGAGGGATAGACATATTTCTGTGTGAGGGACGGACGGAAATGTGACTCTTTTTGAAAAACAAAACTTTATGGAATATTTTACCCTAAATGAAATGACTAAATCCTAATTGATGGAAAATCAGCCAGTGAATTATAAATTGATTCAATTTAATTATAATTTTGAGCCGTCAAAATAAATGTGAGGGACGGACATTGCCAGCGTGAGGGATGGACATTACAGTTAACCATCGGCAAAGCGTAATTACTGAACTTTCCATCTGACAATAATGGGACCCTGTCCTACTAAGGATGGCAGAAGTTAGACAAAATGGATGTTTAGGTTGTAGTTTCTACAAAAATCTCTTCTTAAACAAGTGTGAAATGTCTTCGAAGTCAGATTTAGACAGTGTTTGGACTGAAGACCAACAAGATGAGATTGGAGTTGGTGCTTCTCCAAGCTTGAAGATGTTTTTTTGTCTCTCCAGCATATGTCCTTGACTTTGAAGACATTTTGGGTGGGATTGGCTTGCTCTGAGAATTTAAGCTTCACTCCAAGAGAATCCCAACGAACCGATAATGAAACAGGCTGAAGTAAACAGCAAACCAGTATCTGGCAAGCTCTCAGCCTTTTCAACAGCATGGGGCTGGGAAGTACATGTACTAGATCATGTAGATGCCATGGGTGGCCCTCGAAATGTCATGTTGTATTCCAAGGACTCCATACAAGTACTTTCATCATCTTCGTTAGGCAGAGTCAAAGATGAAGTTTTGTAGAACTGCAGCTGCCATTTTTGACAACCACTACACTTACATACAACTTGGTGAACTTGCCATGTTCCGGGTACTGCAGTTGCTGATGCCAGAGGTTCTGACAGATTAGCAACTTTACTTTTGTCAAGATACAGTACTTGTGTTTTGAGTATCTGATCTGCATATGAGGCAAATTCAGAAGCTGATGTTAAGACAACATTTGGGGCCATAACATCTCTGAATACTGAACTTTTCACAGTGCCGCCAATGGCATCTACCACTTCCTTGCCATGATGGGACTCAAAACTGTTTCAGGTTACATTCAAATCCCATGGATATTCACACAGTAATGCAAATGTGTATCGTGTCTTGAATTGGGCCACACATCTATCAGTCCAAAAGTTTACAGATTGAAGATTTGGTACATGCTTCCTAATGTTTTCAAGAAGGATGTTATTGCATGTGAATGTAACAGCTTTACTGCGCTCATGATGATCAGACTCATTACTGACCACGACAAATGACTTGGACTCGGTGTCCTCAGATGGATTTGAAAACCATGCACAAAAATTCTCATGTCCAAAGTAGGCAGACTGAATTTCATGCTGTTGCTTATTTTCATAATTTTCTGCAAAGTCAACATGAATGATGGCTGTTTTAGGAGGGATGCTGATATGCATGGCTTCCATCACAGCATGATGTTCTTTAATGGTGTGGTGATTATGGCGAAAATTTTTCAGCATGGTCTGCAGCTCTTGTGCTGCTTCAGGACCAGTGACAGTTTTTGGCAGTTTTTTAGGATTTTTTTCTGAAGACTTTTTCCACTGATGATAAGTGATGGAGTCAACCAACAGTAATTCTTCCAAATTGTCTTTGAGAAGTTCCATTCCTGGACACAGATCACACTCACGTCAATACTCTCCTTATTTTCATCAGAGCATATTTTGAGGGAAAGTAGGTCCCTCTTTGACATTGTTGGCAACTTTCTGTGGGCATTCACACAGTGAAGTAGCAAGTCCAAGTTCTCACAATCAGGGCACAAGCATAAAAATTGAGGAATGTCACTTTTAACTTTAACATACATGCAGTTGAACTGTGGTAAATTCATCATTCTTTGGAATGTTCCATATCCAATTGTGCAGCTATGTTCACGCCTCAATTCCTCATTGAGCATTGGCAGAATAGAACTGTAAGTCCACAATAAGTAGCGCTTTGGCTCATACACCTTGGATCCATCTTCAGCTTTTTCACAGCAGACTACATCTCTTAGGCCAGGACATGCATATGTGATACTCTCTTTTGGGAAGAACTGTTCTGCATTGGCTTTCTCTGCATCATTCAGAGTTTTGGGTCTGCCTGCTGTAGAGGCAGGTGGTAAAGTTGACGGGCTTGATGGCAATGATTCTGCAATTTTCTTCTTGCTTGCCGGGCTGAGGTTATTTACCAGACGATGAATGATAGCATGCCGCTTTGCAAGAGAACGTGGCATGACAAAACTGGCACATTTAACACTTCAAAAAATTGTTTGTTTATACCGGAATGGTGTTTGATCTGCTCCTCTGCAAAGGTGGAGGACTTCGTTGATGTACTGGTACCGGTACATGTACTTCATTATCAGGCTGTAATTTGCTACACTTCTTGGCTTGTCTCTCCTTGTGCTTTCTTTCTCGATCAGCTCCACGATGTTCTTCTGCTAGATCTTTATCCATGTAGATTTTTGCTCGTGCTCTTTGTTTCCGTAGCTGTTCCCAGTTTCTGATTTCTAGAAGGTGATTTTGCCTATACTTGGACTGGTGTTGTGCACTAGTCATTGCTTTTTTATCCATTTTTATTGACTGGGTTTTATTCTCAGTGCACAGCACACCACACTTCTCTGTGAATGAGACTATTACAGTAGTTGACATACAGTATTACCACCATGCAAGAACATACAATTTGGATTCAGGTGCACTCGATTTACGGAGTGCACCTGACAGGTTGACAGGCTGCCTCGCACCACTGCTTTTCAAAAGCTCTGCTGTAACAGTCAAGAAGTAAGTTCACCTTATTTTATAGACCTCTCCTCCTGGACTCTTTTGAAAGCCTGATTTAACCTCAGTGTCAAGGAAATAAGCTTAACATTTTGGTGCACCTCTTCTCTGGACTGTGGACCTGTCTGCCATATTCTATCTTGACTGGTGACAGCACTTCCACAAAGAAGATTAAGCTGCCGAACAGTAGTTGAACAATGAACAGTCAGTGATACCTAAGTATAACAATGAAGTTCTTCAAGGTATGCATGCCACTGGTGCTTTTGCTACTTGGTTTATGCCTATCTGAACGTCATGCCACACAAATGGCTACCCTAATCAGAACCCTCGCAGCCTGAAAACATTGTTCCATCATAAGAGATATTTTAAGTCTCCTGTCAGTTACTATGCAAACTCTTGTGCTACATTCACCGTCTCCCTGGTCTGTTGTGGTGACATTAACCGAAACCCAGGACCCAGTCAGAACCTTAATTCAAAGGACTCCCTTGGTCACCGTATTAGATACAACCATATCCATCTGTTAGACGTTGCTTCCTTATCTCAGAATTCCCCCCCTACCAAAATTGACCTGGAGCTTACTAAAAGAACTACATATTCTGCGTGTCCCCCCAACGCACCATGGTACTCGAGCCAGTAAGACAAAATCTATATATCCACCCAGTGATACAGCCATTCCAACTGTGATCAGTACCCCACGGAAGGAGATCGCTTACAGAGGCCAGACCAGCTTAAATTCTAACAATCTGGTTAGAATCAACACTTCTCAGCCCGATCACTGCACACTGCCGAACTTGACATCATTGTTTCTGTGAAATGACGGTCAGTCATTATCAGTCACCATCAGATTATCAGTCACCACCCTTGATGCTAGCACTGAGACGTGGTTCAAGCATGATCAACCCCCTGAAGTTGTGGCTACTCCTGGCTACACCATGTTCGCTAAATCGAGACTCGATCGAAATGATGAAAGGGTAGCCATTTACGCAAAGCACCACCTCAAACCGTCATCGCCTAAGGACATTGTAGTCCCCACCAACCTGGAGGTTGTGTGGATTAAGCTCCGCCCACAACGTCTTCCGCGATCAATGACGTGCATCTTCTGCGCTGCTCTCTACTACCCTCAACGAGATCATTTTGCAGAAACACAACTGAACACATACATGTATTTTCCTCGGTTGATGAATTATCAACCCGTCCTCCTGATGCCGGTTTTGTCATACTTGGAGATCTCAATCAACTTAACACGGATCCATTACTATCTGATCAGAGCTATTGTCAAATCGTCGACCGCCCGACCAGAGGTGATAACACCTTGGACAAGATAATCACCGGACCCATTATCGGTGCAGCCGGCCTATGCCTGAGAGCGCAATGAGATCATTTGGTGCTTGGATAACAAATCACGATTGGTCAGAAGTTACAATGCAGTCTGACGTCAACTCCCAGTGTGAGCGCCTTACACAAACCCTCAACTTGGCCATTGACAAATATTTTCCCTCATGCAAGGTAAAACTGCACTTTTGTGACAAACCCTGGATGTCTGCAAGAATCTAAACTCTCATACGTGACAGACAAAATGCCTTTCATCGTGGTGATCGTCTAAACTGGAAAAGACTAAGAAACAAGGTCAAATCTTTCATCACTAAAGCAAAAATAGAATATTACTCCATGTGAGTACAACGTTTAAAGTGAAGCAATCCTGCAGCATGGTATCGGGAAATCTGTGTCCTTACTGGAGGCCAGCAGAGCCACATACCAATACATGTACCTGGTATTTCATCCGATGACCATTTTAACCACTTCATGCCGGGGCATATTTCAATGTTGTTGATGCTGGGCCGACATGACTATCATTTTTTCCGTTTTCAAAATCCTTCCAAAATTTGTCATTTCATTTAACGGTCGTTTATAGCCACACCAAGTAATCTTTAGGCTCTACTCTAAGTTGACAGGTGACCTTCATTGACGCCCGAGTATTTCAGCCAGTCCAGCAGCCTTGTAAACAGAGCCCAGATTGTGCTGTGTTGTATAACTGTTTTTTGTTCACGAACCTGGCTTAGTGCACTGCTGTCCTCTTTTCAATAGGGGCCAGATTAGCATGCAGCGGTGCTGTGTGGCTCATCGCTGCGGTGGTGGAGCGCTTTTGTCCCCGGTGGTAATCCGCTCGCTCTCATTGCCCCAAACCCTGGTATATGGTTTCAAAACAAGGCTGGATTATCACCACTTTTGAGAGTGAAAAATGTTGGTAATGCCCAGCAGCCTGGTCTTTTGTTCGCAGTACAGTCTTTTGTTACAGGGCCCTGTTTCCTTCGTCCGAGTTCGGAGACCCCGGCCACCCATATAAACCATACGTCTCTGATCCCGGAGTTCCCGGCAGGAAGTGGTTAACATAGCTAACAACATCAACAAACTTTCTATCTCGCAGTCCTCTGATCTGAGCCCCCTCGGTTTGAGTGCACTGCCCGCATATCTCCCAACGCTGACTCCAAGTCCTGTAGTGTACCCATGGGAAGTGCACAATGCAATGGCGAAGGTCCAACAAAAGACCTCTGGTGGTCCAGAAGGGATATCCGCATGCATAATCCGTGAGTTTTCGGTTGAACTTGCTGTTCCACTAAGCCACATCGTCAACTTGTCATTTCAATGAGGACTTGTCCTGGACGAGTGAAAATGTGCTATAGTTGTCCCGATCCCCAAAACCAACCCCCATCGATTGACAAACTTCAACCTATTTCCATAGCAGACCACTTTGCAAAAATAGCGGAGTCGTTTATCGCAAGATGGACCCTGCAAGATACTATCCCTAAGCTTGATGAAAATCAGTTTGGCAACAGGAAATCACTCTCTACTAGTCACTGCCTAATTAACATGCTCAATCCTATCTATGTTAATGTGGAAAAACCCAAAACTATATCTTCTATAATCCTTACGGATTACACAAATGCTTTTGACAGAATTGACCGTATAATTGTTGTTGTTTCAAAATTAATTGATCTCGGAGTGAGGAGTAACATTATCCCCAAGATTTGTGACTTTGTACTCTCATCAACAGTGTGTCCATTATCATTCAACCTGCTCAAACTGGTTAACTCTAAATGCCAGAGTTCCACAGGGAACGAGATTGGGACCAATAATTTTTTTAGCAATGATTAATGATGCATGTCTATCTGAACAAATGCACACTCTCACGTATGTTGATGAGTTAACACTAGTTGAATGCCGGCAAGTTAATCAATTTTCGAGTATGCAACTCGCAGTTAACAATCTTGTTCAGTGGTCTGATCAAAACAAAATGAAATTGAATCCTACAAAATGTGTGAAAATGGACGTTTCCTTTATGAGAAACCAACCATTCCGACCCAATGTAGTTATTAATGATCATAATCTTACTACTGTGAGTAATGCTAAGATCATGGGCGTTCATATCCAAAATGATCTAAAATGGGATTCACACGTAAAATACATCAAAAAATGTGCCAATGGAAAACTCGATATGTTACGCGTATTGAAGAAATAGCCTTCCATGCGAGGATACACCCGGCCCCTCACTGAACATTCAGCACCAGTATGAAGCAGAGCATTGACAAAGCAACAAAACAGTGAATTGAACGAATCCAGAAACAAGCACTGCGCATTGTGTTAGGATAAAGATATGCAAATTACCTCGATGCTCTCTCCCAATGCTCTCTCCCAATGCTCCCTTCAATCCTTGGAGGACTGCAGGTTAACCCCTAAGACACACAGCCAAAATTGTTTAATTTTTTTTAATTTAAATTTAATTTTTAAATTTTTTTAACGTAATTTTTTAAGCTTTCATACTGGTACTTCTTTTTTCGTAATTTTAAAGATAATTTTAAAATCCTGTTGATTTATTACATGTATGTGCCTCAAGGAAAAAAAAATGATTCTATCTTGTGAGGGACGGACAGTATTGGGAATATTGCCCTGAAGTGACCCTCCTGTTAATTACCATAGGGCAGTTAATTTAACCCCATGTTTGCAAGAAAGCTTTGTATGTTATATTCTTGATATGCACAACAATTGCAGGATTCCAGCACTTTGTGAATTTCAAAACTTGCCTTTTCAGATGAAGTTTCTGTCCGTTCCTCACATTTAATAATTGATGGTATCATATTTAATGCATGATATTCCGTAATTAATAATGATATTGTTAGAAATTTCTTTTAGATTAGAAAAATATGATCCTTTCTTAGTGAAATAAAACAATTTTTAAGGGTGTTAATTGAAGGAATTTTAACTTTTTCCCTATATGATGGAAAATTAGGGAAATCCTAACAAATCTCACCTCTGTATTCAGCTATGATATACAAAGCCCACTAGGTTTCATTTAATCCAAGAAAAAATGCAATGTGTCTTCCATTTTATTGCCATGGTTTGATCATTCCACCATACAATACTAGCCTCATCTCAAGGGTTTATGCAGATTTGCATATTGAATTCCTCATGACTGTGTGCAATATACATACATGTAGGTGTATGAACCTCTTTACATCTTGATTTTGTTGCTAGTACGGTGCACATGTGATCGGCCAATCAGTGCACCGCTTTGTGTTGGCAGCCGCATCACATAACGTGTGGGGCTTCAGCACACCATGGCATGTATTCCAAGTACATGTATCAGTATTGGCTGACTCGATCACATGCTGGAATGATGCAATTTTGTTTGTTAAAAACAAGCATTATATAAGGGTCGGGTAGGCGTGTATTTTCAGTTTTGTGGGGGAAGGTTTCTTCACTTCTTATGCTATGTATACTGTGGAATTTTGCCAGTTCCGTTTTAAGCAGTGGTTTCTGTTTCAAGGTGTTGATTCCACAAATTCTGTCCATTATGTGATCACAGAAAATCAGTGGCTCTATTAGATATTTGAAGACTTGAACCTTTACCGTGAGACACTTCTCACTTCTCAAATGACAGGCATGATATGGTCTCGCTATTCCATGGTAGTCATCCCTAAAAACTGGAACCTGTTCAGTGTCAACATCTTCTTGGCTTTTACTGGCTTGATGCAGCTGGCAAGGATTTACATGTAAGTCATACACTAACTTTTATACAGACACTGGGCCAGGGACATTTGCCGTATTGAAACCAGTTTTGATCTCATCTCATCTACTCGTGGTAATGGTATAAGTCTCCTGAACATTTTACATTATACGTAATACAAGTTTTACCCTTGATTGGTACCCATTTTCTGTTTTTCCTTCTCAGGTATCGTCAAAGTAAGAGGAGTGAATTGGACGCTGTACTTTAATGCCCCAGGCCAGATTTTCAAAAATGATGGGCTCTTTTTTTTGTTAGTTTTTAATAAGCATACTGTTGCAGTTGAGATTTTTAGCTGCTTCCGTGTACTGCCAAAGAAGCTATTGCTTTCATCATTTGGGTAACTTGGCTATCTTTGATTCTCCTCATAGTTACACCAAGCACAGACCTTAAGGCAAAGATAAAATTTAAATAATTACATCATGATTATGTCATCAAGTGATTTGTTATTAGATTTTGAATATTTAAATATTATGTTAAATTTTTAAAAATTCATGTAAAATCAGCCATGGCTTTAATTTGTCTTGTGTGGGTAAAATCACATGACCCTTCTTTCCGGTTAAAATCGGAAGTCAGCTTATTGTTTAAAACTGGTAACAGGTATCAAATTGCTTTCAACGGTGTTAGTCTCTAGGGGTATTGTACTCTTCAAAACGTCCACTGATGACGTCATGCAATTGTCGAGTGCCCTCTAGCTGATGATGTCTGTGGTGAAGTTTGTCCGAATCGCCTCAAAACTGATGTAGACAATTATCTTTTAATACCCAGTTAGCACATGTGAAATTTTAGGCCGATGACGTCATCACACTGGAAGTTATGATGAAAAGTCCTTTTATTCTTCAAAATTCGGTAAAAAATCAACCGCAACAGATTTAAGCGTGAATCGTTCATTAGATTATAGCTAAAACATTGAAGGCAACTGCACTTTTTCACACAGATGAAGCACCGACGACATTCACAATATTTGCGAACTCAAAAATCCCATTCGCATACTGGGCATTGGCTATTGTGTGCATGGATGCGTAATATGTGCCTGTAACATAGGCAGTGCATAGTATGTAAGATTATACTCAAGAGTTGGCAAATTGCTAAGCACATGGTGCTGAGAGCAGATCACATTGTATGGAACACCAAGAGGGGCAAATGTGTCTCTAATATGTGCTCTTTCAGCGATAACAATAATGTTTTGTAAATTGTATCTTGTATTGTACTTGTCTGATTGGGTGGAAACCTTGCAGATGGTTAGAAAGGGAAGGTTTATAAACGGAGATTGACCTTGTGATGACAATATCATCAGCCGACGAGTCGCGTGACAGTAAAGGGGCACTTCTGAAAGTGCTATATCTCATGAAGTACATTTTTGATTGGGTTCAAAACCTTGTAGACATCTTGAAAGAGGGCTTTAGACGAATGGTGCCAGTATGTGACAAGTCACAGTTTTCAAAACATTAGTTCTCCTGAAGCACAAGTCTTTTGGGGTTAAAACCTGTATGTGTAAGTATATGAATACGTATATTTTAAAGAAATTGACAATATGCCAACATGGCACTTTCCTTCAGAAAAACAAAAGGGCGGTCCACTGAAATCGCTTCAGTACATGTACAGTGTTTAATTTTTTTCTGTTGTCACACCATTTCAATTGTATAATTTGTACAATAGAAATCAAGTCATGAACATAGTTGGGCTAAGAGTATTTGAATTTGTTATACATGTAAGCTTTGATGAATTTTATCTTCAACGAATATTCTCAGTATGTTTAAATGTAGTGGCCTAACTTGAAGTGAAATGGTTTATAAGTATGTTTTTTCCCATTAGCACTTGCATTCGTTTGAATTTTAATTTCAGAATTGGTGAAGTGGAATCAAAAAAGAAAATCAAACTGCACGGAAACCATTTAGGAGTCTAGTCCAACATCATTAATAAGAGGTCCGTACAATTTTATAAATAACCTTGCTGTAAAAAGATCCTTGTAATTGTCAGGAATGAAGCAATAACAAATGATTGAGACCTACCGGTAAACAGAAACACCTTTTTATATTCATATTGTTGCATTAGCAGTGCTCCTATTATTATCGAAGTTTGACTGTATACATATGAATACTTTCAAGTTAAATAAATTATCATGAACAAATTCGTATTTATGATATTTATTTAAACTTTATGCAAAGTGCATTTTCATACACTGGAGGGTGCACCACTAGAGATAAATTCCCATAGACAGCAGGGATAAATCCCCCATACTTCACAAATATTTAAAAAAATACAACTCTCACAGGTGTTCAGGCTACACAGAAAAATGATGGTCCACATGTCCTCTTTCATTTCCCTTTCAATTTTTGGGGCGTTGACCAATGAATTTTTGAGAAATTTTCACCAGAAGCAGACCACCCCTAAAATGCAGAAAATGTCCCTGTCCAGAAAAGTAGCCATTTTGAAAAACCATCCCTCTGCAAAATGGCTCAAATAGTGCCACTTTCGGACCCGATTGCATCCAAAATGCTCAGAATTGGAAGCCCCGAGTCCAGCCCAGAGGTTCAGTCTCATATTTCTTCAATTCCCCAGTTCCATGGCTCTCAGGACCCTCTAATATAGAATATTTTGAGTCTATTAATGAGGTCGGCAGACATATTTCTGGCCTAAATACAAGGGTGCACCCTGGAATACAATGAAGACCCCCCACATGTCAATACTACTAATAATTAAAGCAGGTGCATGTTAAAGTGTAGCTGAATTTTTCTGAAACACAATTTTTCTTTAACCTGCAAATTTTTCGTCAATGTATGAAAATTCTTACTTTCCCATTTGCTTCAAATACTGGTGCATTGCAAACTGCATGCTTTTAAACAATTGAAATTATTAATGCTTTCCTGGACAACTGAGGGCGCTGTTGCTGTGAAGTCATGTAGGTGTTACCAAGCAATCCACCCAGAAAAGGATTGGGGGAAGCAGCTATTTCCAATGTAGAGATTTTTATTAGGGTGTATCAAGGGTATTAAAAAAACAACAAGGATGACCACGAATTACTGTCTGAAAATTAAAAACAATAAATTACCAGTAAATTACATGAAATTTTGTTTCCTTCTTACAGGATTAAAGCTGCAATAAAACGGAGTTGAGAATTGTGATTTTGTCCCTCAAATAACATGTACTGTTGTAATTCTTCACATATATTTGCTTACAAAAAATGTTTTCTTCAGTCTGACAGAGAGCTCAGTTTTAGGCCCTTTTGTCCAGGCTGAACAAGCCCTCTGCGAAAATGGCAGTGCGATTCACAATAGTGTGCCTCCAAGAGTTTGCAACGCGTTGGCCAATCAGAGTGCGCGAACTTTGTCGACCCAATGTGCGTTTGGAAAGGGTCGACAACTAAGACCCCGGTTAGAGAGACCCAAGTTGCCGACATTTAGTGGGGATGTCAGAGATTACTACACTTTCAGAGATGACTTCAAATACATGATCGACTCAAACTATGAGGCAAGAGATGCTGTCTCCATCCTACGAAACAGTTTGACTGGCAAGCCACTTGAGTTGTTGAAAGGTATCGGAACAGATTATGTGGCATGTTGGGACTACCTGGACATGTACTACGGTGACCCAAAGGTCATTCCTAATGCAGTGGCTCAAGACCTGACCAGATTTAAGGCCCTTACAGATGCGGAAGACAGCCGCTTTTGTATGTTCTCTCAGCTCGTGAGGCGTAGCTTCAATATCTTGAAACAAATCGGGAAAGAGGCAGACATGAACAACAACCACATGCAGGCCCTCATCCAGAAAAAGCTTACCCCAGATGACAGAAAGGTGTTTACCCGAATGTTACAGCAAAATGGGGAGGAGGCTTCTCTTCGAGGCCTACTGAAATTTCTTGAGGATGAAACAAAAACCAGAAGAAGAAGAACATCTAGTCTATCAGAAGTACCAGTATTACGTCGCAGCCCGCCAGAGTACATGTGACCAAAGGACGACCTGCCACTACAGGAAAATGGAAGAAGTGCTGGGGGTGTGAGACTGATAGTCATTGGCCTGACCAGTGTCCGTCGTTATTAAAGCTGACTCCTGAAGAACGCCTGCAGAAGGTGAAAGACAAGCATGCTTGTTTTGCTTGTCTTAAGAAAGCCGGCAGAGGGCACAATATGAACACCTGCAGCAGAAAAAGGAAATGTTCCCAGTGTGACTCCCATCACCACCATCTTCTTCACATAGTAAG
>NW_019091392.1:10096-25436 GCF_001949145.1 Acanthaster planci | reverse complement strand
CCACTTGGTCATTTTTAGCCGGTCTCATCACAACCACTCTCCAAGCAACATCTCTATGCGCAGTACTCCCACTCTCTCTTGTACAAGCTGTAAAATAGTTTAGAATAAAAGTTCCTTTCTCAAAAGTTAGTACCTGTTGTCAACATTGTTCCTTTTTATACAACACTACTACAGGTTCTTTACGTTTGAATATTTGAACAATATTAAAACGCCTTTCAAACTTTTAATCGTCTGGTCGATGCTAATGTTCCATAAAGTGTCTGATTTGTTTACCGCCTGTTTCTTCCAGGAGTGTATCCTGTCAAATAAGTAATACACGAGCCCCTTATGTTTTTGCCGTAAACTTTGCGCCAGGTCTCGGTTTGTGACGACTTCATATTCTACAGTCTGGTCTGAGATCGAATATTCCGCTGATGTATCTGTCGAATTAACTACTTTGTCATGACCGTTGAAAGTCAGTTGATACGTCAGAACCTCTTTAAAATGGTCAGTGATCTGTTATATCGGCGTGTCTAACGGAATTGCGTATTTGTTGCCAAAAGCATCAGCTATCGCTTTATCTTTGCCGTTGTTTGCGGCTTCGTTTTTGCCGCCCACACCTAAACGCAACTTTGCGACGTTTTCCCTTTCAAGGCCAAAGTAAGTCATATTTTTAGCATGCGACAGAGGCAACCAATTGTCTTTAAAATTATTAAACACGTCCGCGTCTCTGTAACTGACGATTTTATTACCCTGTAAGCTGACATTGATTTCTGAGATCAAATTTCTCGCCAAGTTTTTAAACACGGTTCGATTATCGTCTGATGCTCCGTCTAGGTCCTACTTGAAGGCCAGTTTCGCGGTGCCGGGTACGATTACGTCGTCTATTCCTAAGGCGGGGAATTTTACGGTCAACGTGTGGCCTGCGGCTATTGTGCTCGGATTATGCGTGATGGTTACTTCACGTCTTTCGCCTTTGATCGCGCGAGGTACTTTGAGCCTGCGACTCGGGTTTAGTTTTTTAGTGTATTGTTGTGACATTTTCTTAATATATACGATTTTTAATTTCAGTGAAAATCTTAAAGAGGGAAGAAAACCCAATTAACGATCCAACCACCGCAAAAAACATTTCTTCATATTCCATTAATTTATTTCGCTTACGAAACGTTTCAGATTCCATATCCGCTAAAATATTTTGAATCTCTTCTGCAATGTGATCCACGTCTGCACGCATGTCACAAAGCATTTGCTCGATGTTGCTTAGGTCGGCTTTCAGTTCTGATAATTGATGATCCATTCTTTTAAAGTAAAGTGAATTTAACTGTATCGATAAACCAAACAACCTAGTACAGCAGTTCCGCCTAGAATTCTCTCACAATTCTCTCTTCTGATCTTCCGAAGGCACGTAGAAATCAGATACCTTTGCTCTGGAGGCAACGACAACACCTGTTTACCCGTCAATTCACTGTAAGTTCGCAAGGCTTCGTCTACGTTTACAAATGTGTGTTGACTAATATGCTCTTGTTTCATGTGCACGCGATTTTGTTCCCAGGATTCTTTCGCTTGCGCCAGTTGTTCTAACGCTAGGTCGTGACTGCTAATTAAAAAATTTGAACCTGTGAATGCCAGAGCGTTTACTATAGCTCCTCCTACCATCATTAAAGCGCTCGCCATTTTCTTTTAAAGTAAGTTTATGTTAAAAAGCTTTAACTTTAAAAAGCTTTAATTTTAAAAAATTGGAAGTTTAAAGTAAGTTTATTTTGATTAAAACGCTTTAAATTTAAAAGATGGAAGGAAAAGAAAAAACTTAAAAAACAATTGTTTTACAGTCCGCAAGGCTATTGGAAAGGAGAAAGCGCCGTAGATCATTTAAACAAAAAGACTGGTGCAGACAAGTCAAGTATTAAAAACTGGCTAAAAAAGCAGGCTATTTGGCAAATTTATTTAACTGCCCCTAATTACGTGCCGAGACCTACAATGTTGCAAATCGAATGCGTTAGTCCGAATGAAGTGCATAAATTAGATATTTTATACTTGCCTTGGGATCGAGTAAATCGTAAAACTTTTAAATATGCCTTAACCGTAGTAGACGTCGGTTCTCCGTACAAAGAGGCAAAAGTGACCAGTAAAACCGCCGATCAAGTGTTAGAAGCCGTGAAACAAATTAATAAAAGATTGCCTTTGACTTGGCCCAAGTTAATCAACGTAGACGAGTTTTAAAAGACGTTTTTTAAAAAGGCACATCGGTACAAGTGGGTGAACCGGGTGTTCATAGGTCGCGGGGAATCCTAGAACGGTTTAATAGGACTTTAGCCAAGCGTTTATTAGGTCATCAATGCGCACAGGAAATGTTAAACGTAGGCGTTCGTAACGTGGAATGGGTAGAACATTTGCCCAAAGTAATAAAATCGCTAAACGAAGAAAAAACGCAGAAGCTGTCAAACAAGACCGAGTAAAACAAACACCAGCAGCACCTAGTAAAAGCGAGTCGCGTGAACTAGGTCCTGACATGTTAGTGCGAAACCTTTATTACCCGGTTGAGCAGGAAGGCGGATCCGTCAGAAGGGCAAGAGATCCCGTTTGGTCCGTAGACGTCTACCAAATTGAAAAACGCACTAGCCAATTTACACGAGTCATTAGCAGGCTGGTAAAAACGGTTCCCACTTTGTACTATCTGTTAAACGGGCTAAATAGAAGTTTCGTCAAAGAAGAGCTTCAAGTTGTTCCGAGGACACCGATTACCGCCTGAGAAAGCTTAATTTGTTAGGCTTAACTGCGCAAAAAACCGAGTTAAGAGCTTATTCCTTATTTTTGAAATTAGACTGCTATATCCATTCATAAATGAATGAATTGCGTTGTTCTTTCGACTTAGGTTTATTACCTTGTATTGCTTGCTTAGCGCACTCTCGGTCAGTCGCCTTAAATCTGCGAATTAACGATTGGCAGTGCCCGTAAGCTGACGTATCTATGCCATTTGTAATATATAACGCTTTGTGTCTAGCGGTGAAAGACTCAGCTTATTTTGTGTGATGGTGTATACTTGATGTTTATCTGATCTGAATAACTGCTGTTTATTAAAATGTTGCACCCGTTCAAATAGGCAGCTTTTTACGCGGCGTGCGATAAGTGTTTTTCGGTTACGACTTTAGTGACGCCTTTTGCTTTCTTTAAAATTTTGGGGTTCCGTTAAAATCGAATACATTTTAGGCCTAATGCAAACTTCTAAAATAACCTTACCCCAAATTCGTCCTTCATTTTACCGATGACTTTTTTGTTTTTAGGATTGCAAACTTTTAATGGTCGGGCGGATAACTATTAAAGTCAAATAAGTTGCTCTTCTTACTCAAGTAGCCGTTTAGATCCACAGTTTGAATTTCGACCAACAAAGAGTTGGTGTCTGTGTACAATAGGCGAATGTCTGAACCAAATTCCGCTTTCGGCTCGTTGTAGTAAAAATCGTACATTAAGGTCTTGGACAAGTCGAGGACGCTTACGCCACAGTAAATGGGCTTATTCAGCTTGGTCTTTACGCGAAACATTTCGGCAAACGAGAGATCACATTCTTTAAACGGTATAGTTGATTTGTAATTCGGTTTAAAAATTATTGTTTTTTATTTAGTGGCATCTTGTACGTCTCTTAATAAATGACCTTTGATTCGGGATCTTAAATTTTCCATCGTCTTTCCAAAAGCTGAATTGTTCATCAATTTGAAGAAGTCTTTCTAAACATCGGATTTAGCTAATTTGCGTAATTCGGTGTTTTTATCGATGTAACTTTTCATCCAAGGCGCCTGTTTAAACGCCATTACTCGGTGAACCTGTTTTAACTGGAGACCGAGTTCCAGGTACTTTTGCAGCGTGCGATAATGAACTACTTATTTATGTTTCGTGCTTAAAGTCGCCACAAGTTTGTCTACCGAGGTTACATACTCGCCGTTATCAATTAATTTTTGCTGATAGACTGAGAACCATTCACTTGGAACTACTAATTTTTCAGGTGCCAGTGGGAAGTCGTTGTGTGATGAATGAAGGTCTTGCGGATAGTCTAAAGTGACTTCAAACATGTATCCGCGCGAGTCATTTGGCAAAAGTTTAGAAATGTATTCAGCTGTAAACTTGTCTAAGTCTTCAACCCACTGAAACTCACCCAGGGGTAACGATTGACTCATGGCCCAGCCGTACAAATTGTTAGCGTCTAGATACATAATGTGTGACTCTGGTTGATTTGGGTCGTAGTCAGATTAACCCGGGTTTTTTGCCTTGGCATAGCGCTTGGCACCCACGCTCGAGATACCGCCTCTTTTAGCCCTTTCAAAGAATAGGTACTGGTCGATGTCTGTCAATAGTTCCAATTTGATGTCAGAGTGCGTTAACAGAGCGTCCCACTATAACCCCGGTGATGTGTAACACGTCTGTTTGTACGTATAGGTCATGATAGTCACCCGGATTTGTGCGCCAGACTGTTTGTGCTCTTATATACTCCTTTTCTATTACGGTGGACTGCCTCAAAGAGCTATAAAACGCGTCTCTTGGTGGTAGGTTCCCTTCTTCAAAACGATCAAATGAGTCAATGCATTCTTACGGATAAATTCCCTTTTCTAATAGCATGCCTGTGTTTTTTGGAAATCTTTCCCGAAGTAGGTTGAAATCGTCGGGCGAACACTTTTTACGAATTGATCTAGCGAAGCTGCCACGAGATGAAAGGAGTCAAGGAACCTAAGTTCACCAAATGAAAACGCGATGTAATTTCGGTGTTTTTAGCAATCAATTTGATTTCCTTGCCGTTAAACTCACGAGCGCCCTGCATAATTAAATGCGCGTCGTATTTTTCCAAACTGTGCAAAATTACCGGAATGGACGTCTGATTTGGGACAACTCTTAACTTGAGATTACAATTAGCATGCGCGGACCACTATACTTGCCCGTCACGTGACAATGATCCCTGACCTTGCGGAATTTGTTGATTGGCTTTGTACACGTCATACAGAGCAGTTCTCTAAAACCAGATTCGTTTGCAGAACTATAAGCCACTCGATCGCCTTTGGTCTTTGGTTCATTGGGAATTGGGCACTGGCATTGAAATTCTTTAGTCTTGCCAATAAGTTTTTCGCAAATCCAACAGTGATTGCAATTTTCGTAAATTTTTCTTCCTTCATTTTATTGCCTTTTTCCACCACTAATCTCCCGCGCTCTTCCTTTTTACCCGCCCAAAGTCCCACGATCTTTTTCCTCGTCCACTTTACTGCGTGCAATGACCCTGTGACCCCTGGCAGTCTGCCCATATACATGTACAACCCAAATAGATATTCGACAACGTCTCAAGTAACTTTAAGTACAACATTTTCATTACGTTTTTTTTCTTTAAACAATTAGCTTTGTTATAAACACTTCCCGTGAAATTCCGTTTACCACAAGTGAGCCTAGAAAAATCCAACAAGTTGCCGAAGGGTCCTCCTATACTGGTGCTCTCCGCATCGATTCATATGCACACCATCTAAATTGTATCTCGGGTGTTTCAACCCTCTATGGTTCCAGAGCCACCAGCCATCCTCAACGAATGTACTCTCCTCAATCAATAGGTTTATCTCCGTGGCCCGACTATTGAATGTTTCCAGGTCAACCTGATGGCGTCACATGCCCCCAGTACCAGGCAGTACTGGCAAGAACACAACCGCTTCGGGTTTAATACAATTTCCTGCCAACTGCTCAACAAACTGACACAACTTTTGATGGACGACTCTTGCACAATTCTCTCATTTGTCCCAAGATCAATTATCAATACTCTTGGATTAATCCTCTGAAGGAGGGATAAGCCACCTTCCCCAAAACAGTGAACAGACACCACGATGCTGTGGAATTCAAATTCAAGCACAGATCGATTTTTGTTTTCGAGTCGTCGCACAAAACTATGTCCAAACAAAACGAAGGCCATCTTGTACAACGTATGAAAGATAAGTTTTCTACCTAACTCTTAATTAACTAACACAATCTGAGTAGCTATCAACCACTTCGTTTGGCATGGTATATGTACACATTTCTTCAGGCTTCAAGATCGTTTTGCTTAGGAACTGGATTCTCCAAGACTTCCCAGAGATCCAATTCCGACGACTTGATCCGTAGCCTTGTTACCTAGCGAAGGTACTATTAACAAAATCAACAAACTTGTAAATGCCCTGGGTGGAACAAAACGGCAAGGGCTTCCTTACTGAAAACTGGATTTCCCAAGTCTTTCCAACCAGGAAACACCTTAGCCATTTGTAAGTCATCCAGACTTTTACTTATTTACAGAACGAGGCAGATGATACGGATTGGTATGGACACCTTTTGTGTTCCGCTGGGATCTCCTGAGATGCAACATTACCCGCGGGGACTGGTACGGTTGCTCCCCTACTTTGTCGGTACTATCTCTCCCATCTTTGGCATCAGCAAGCTGTCCTAAATCTAGCCCTGGTGTAAAGTCTTTCTCGGACTCTGAGCTACTACCCGAAGCTACACTGCCATCCGATAACTCAGATGGGTGTAGCCTAAGGAGTTTCCGATTTACGGTTCTTTCCGTGGCCCCTTGAGAAGGTCGGATGCGATACTCGTCTCCCTCAGGATTTACCCAGGTAACATTGAAAGTCCCGCCATGATACGTGTTGCTTAATTTGTGCCTCCCCTACAATCTAACTTTCTCAATAGCACTCTTGCTCCAAGCTTAAACGACTCACACATTTTTCCTTTTAGATCATAAAGGGTTTTGTTACGCGCAGCACGACTCTTCGTTTTCTCACTAACTACATTCCCTGCACGTTCAAGTAGTTCTGACTATACCTTCACGAAATCCTGATCCCAAGTAGAATCTGTACGCCCAAGAATCTGGTCTAACGGGATGAGCGGTTCTCGCCCGAACATGAGCGTGTACGGAGCAATCCCCGTTGTACTGTGAGGGGTGGTATTATACACGAACACGAGGTGTGCCAGCATATCAGGCCACTTGTGTCGGCTGTGCTCATCTATTGACTTAATCAATCCAAATAGAGTACGATTAAACCTCTCTGCCTGGGCATTTCCCTCCGGATGGTAAGGAGTCGTCCGTGATTTTTCTGATTCCATACAAGGTACATAACTCCTGGATCACGCTGCCTTCAAAATTCCGCCCTTGATCACTGTGCAAGCGCGATGGGATGCCAAATTTCGTGAACCAATGATCGCGTAGGACACGGGCCACTGTTACAGCATGCTGATCTTTGCATGGTACCGCTTGCGAGAACTTCGTGAACACGTCAGTAAGGACCAACACATCTTCATATCCCCCACTTCCTCTGTCTACCTTGATAAAGTCAATAGCAAGTACCTCTAACGGTCGAAAAGCCATTAGATGTCACATCGGAGTTCTCGGTTGCGGCTGAGCCGCCTTAGCGGTTATGCATTGTTGGCAATGAGATATATGGTGTTGCACGGTGGCGGTCATACGTGGCCAGTACACGCGCCTCCTAAGAAGTGAACACGTGCGATCTACTCCTTGGTGCCCCCATCCATCGTGGCTACCCTGAACAGCTCTTGATCGGAGAACCTTTGGCAAAAGGATCTGAAAAACTTCTCCGTACAATGGGTATTTTACCTTTCTATGCAGGACACCGTCACGGACAACATATCGTGGCCACTGCCAGAGCCAGAGCTTAAGGTCTCGCGTACCGCGCTTACCATTGGATTCAACTTCATTTTGATCCCAGTGCTCCCACAGGACCCCGATGTCTGGGTCTTCCCTTTGCAATGCCGCTAATTGTTCTGCTGACCATGAAGGGAATAGCCCGGGGGTCCACCGTTAGACTGTGCCTCCGTAGCCAGTCGCATTTGACTGATCTTGTTTACCTCGGTGCGCAATGGAATAGTGCTCGTTTGAGAGATCTGCCGTACCGCCTCCTCTTCTTCGGGGGAAAGATGCCCTGGGTAGCGGCTAAGGGCATCGGCACAGCGATTACTTCGGCCGGACCGGAATTTTACTTCAAAGTCGAATGAGGCCAACTGGGCCACCCATTGCATCTCACATGCACCTAGTCTAGCCGTGTTGATATGGGCTAACGGATTGTTATCCGTTAAAACAGTAAACGACACACCCAATAAGTAGTCCCGGAATTTGTCAACCACCACCCACTTCAAGGCTAATAACTCCAATTTAAAGGAGCCATAATCTGGATACTTGGCTTCCACCCCTCTCAGTCCCCTGCTAGCATAAGATATTGGGTGCTTCTCTCCATCCTCCCCTACTTGTAGTAGGCATGCCCCTAAACCCTTGAGTGACGCATCCACCTTAAGAATGAACGGAGATGAAAAATCTGGGTAAACCAACATGGGTGCCCGTGTCAGGCTTGCTTCAGAGTGTCAAAAGATGTTTGGGCCTCTGCGTTCCACAAATATGCCGCTACATGTTGCATAGCCCTTCCCTTGCACGCGGTGCTCAAAACAGGTGGCAGCATTGCATGTAGTGGCGCTGCTATCTTCGCAAACCCTCATACGAAGCGGTGATAGTGGCCAGCCAGTCCCCAAAAAGATCGTAAATGCTCCGCTGTTTTTGGCACAGGCCATTTTTTATCCACTGTATCTTCTCGTCATCAACAGACACACCTTTAGCGCTTACAATATGACCCAGATATCGTACCTGACTTTGTAGCAGCTGGCATTTCTGACCTTTGATCTTTAGCCCAAATTCAGATATGCGTGTGAGAACCAGGTCTAATCTAGAAAGGTGTTCATTGAGGGTGGGGAAAACACTAGTATATCGTCCAAATATATCAATAGCTGAGTCAGGTTCAGATCCCCAACACACATCTCCATTACCGTCTGGAATGTGCTTGGCGCATTGGCCAAGCCGAAAGGCATTCGAGTGAACTCGAATAGCCCAAACGGAACCCGGAATGCCGTCTTACTCACTGAACTCGGATCCATCAAAACTTGATGGTACCCGTGTGCCAAATCAAGGGATGAAAAGAAGCATGCCCCTCGTAATGCTTCCAATAACTCCTCAATTCGTGGTAAGGGAAAGGAATCTCGCACCGTGCGCGCATTAAGCTTCCTGTAATCCACACATAGACGACAGGATCCACCCTTTTTCTGCACTAACACGATGGGACTGGCATAAGGGCTGCTACTCTTACGAATAACACCCTTATCTAGCTACTTTTGTACCAGGTCCCGAACCTCTCCCAGGCAATGGGGAGGTATCCTCCGATAAGGCTGGCTCATAGGAACCTCGTCTGTCGTTTGAATTTCGTGCAACACCTTATCGCATGACCCTACGTCAAACTGGTCCTTAGAGAAAACCGAGTTGTGTTTCCGTATCAACCGAACAACATCATCCTTATCCTCTCCGTTCAAGAGACAAGAACCTAATTCCGGCGGCAACGTATATTGCAAACCATCACCGAAAACGTAGGTTTCTTGTTCCTGCGTTTTTACCTTTTCCTCAACATCCTCCTCCACAGGGATTTTGCAATCCGTATCGGTTGCGCTTTGCAAAAGTACATGATTAATGGAAATGTGTATCCCATCCGATTTCTCCGCAAGCCCCAGATCTACCGTGGGTGCAACCGTATTTACACTCGCCAGCTTTGAGTGAGGGGGTATTGTTACCGCTCATTTGGCAGGATGGTTGTTAGACTTCTGCCCGTACGGACAGAGGCTTGTCTAATACCGTGCGGTCTCTTAGCACGACCTTCTCATGCGCCTTGCGATACCAACGTAATGTTGTTTCCCATGCTTTGGCATCTTCACTTCCAGGTTGTAAAACCAAACCCTTAACAACTCTGAATTATTACATCCCAGCAATACGGGACAGTGACGCCAGTTAAATGCCCCACCACCAAGGGAATCTTTTACAACAAGAAAATAGGCATTAACCTCAAGGTTATAGACACACAGGGGGACCTCTATGTACCCCTCAATAGGTATTGACTCGCCGCCTGCACTCGACACATGCATATCCTACCCAATTGAATCAACTCCGTTTATTTTGCCCTCAAGATTTCTCTTATAAAACGAAGCGCTAATCAACGAAGCCTCGGCCCCAGTGTCCAACAAACACTTTGTAGAGACACCTGTCAGTGTGATACAAGCCTTGGGGCTTTCCCCCACTAACCTGGCTAAAAGACTATCAGCCGAAGCCTCGGGTGACTGCCCTCTCGCTACAGATTCCCTTTTCGGTGAGGTCTCTGGTTGTCCCCTCTCCACAACTTGGCCCACAGTTGTGGGGAGTTCTAGTTTACCCCTGCTTCAGAAGTAGATTGTGGCTGCCCATTGCTTCTTTGACGTTGTGGCTTTTGCTGGCTGTGTGTCTTAATATAGCTTGACTTTCGAGAGTGATGTGCTGACTTTACAGCGTTGACTTTACAATCTTCATCTTTGTTTATTTCTTTCAAGCTTTCTTGAGATGTTTCGTCTCCTTTCTCAAGGCATTTCTCTTGAACTGCATGATTGAATGCACGAAGAACTATGGCATCTCTTATCATGCGCTCTTCATCATCATAGCCGCAATCTTTGACTAGCACGTGCAGATCAGTAACAAAACTATCAAATTTCTATCCTTCAAGCTGTTTACGCCTGTTGAAATTGATTGTAACACGGATCTGATTCTTTCTGGGAGCCACGTATTTCTCAAATTTAGCATAAACTGCCTCTAGCTTGTTGCATTCATCAGGTGTTGCCCACTGAAAAGTTGTGTAAACTTCTCTTCCTTTATCTCCAATATAAGTCATGAGGTAGTTGACTCTTTCAACCACAGACTTCTGAGGTAATAGGCCTTTGAATGTGAATGTGCAATGCTGCTTGAATCACTTCCATTCCTTGGAAAGATCGGGCGCCGACCAATTCATAGAGGGTTTTTCTGTTGACTTTGACATGTCGTTTATCGGCCTCCGTAGTTTTACTTACGGGCGGCGAGACGGGAAGGGGCCCACTTTGCAAGGCAATTTATGACAGCGTAACAGCAAATCTCTCTATGCTATGAATGGTAAGGAGATTCTATGGTTCAGTCGTTTTTTTGTGTCGGAACAGCCTTACGAAGATTCGTTGCACTGTAACGATTCTGTCTTCTGGCAACCACGCAACACACGTGGATTTGACCGTGCTGTCGACGCGTCAAATTTGACTCTCTATTTGTAAGTATAACTTCAATTTGAGCTACTTACTCATGCGGTGACATTCAGGACGTTACCCTACTCTGTTACACAAGAGCTGGGTGATTGCCTCCCCTTTTTTGCTGAGTTTTGAGGTCCCGAACTTCTGACACCATGTAGTGTACTCCTTCATTCAAGCGTGGGTTTCGAGGCAATGGTTTATTACACTTTCAATGCGAGACATGTGGAACGTATACGGGAGCCTCCGAGTGCCATACGTGACAGTCGGAAGTCCTTGAGTTGAGATTGGTGGGAGCTGCTGGACGTAGGCGCGAGGACTCAGTGGTACCCGATACACCTGATACATCAATGATAACACATCCCAGTGGACCTGAGGAGCTGCTCACTCCGAAGCCAACACCCAAGCCAAGGACAAAAATTGCCGGCTGCACCAGCTGCACCAGCAAACACCCCGGTAACGACAATAACATCGACTGCCGATGAAGTACTAAGCACTGGATCCGGTGACTGCCTGCCAAGTACAAGTGAAAAGGAGCTGACAAATGAGCAGTCGTCTTCGAGTGCAGGCCAGCCAGCTCAAGGCGACAAGTTGGCAGAAAAGAAGGATATGCCCGACCGTTTCAACGTCAAGACGCCCTGGCGAGATTTTCTTCAACACTTTGAGGCGTGTAAGCTGGCCAACAGCTGGTCAGACGACCAGGCAAAGATTTTTTGTTTACAAGGTGTCGCGTAAAGTTGCTGGAAAGTGNATTCAGGACGTTACCCTACTCTGTTACACAAGAGCTGGGTGATTGCCTCCCCTTTTTAGCTGAGTTTTGAGGTCCCGAACTTCTGACACCATGTAGTGTACTCCTTCATTCAAGCGTGGGTTTCGAGGCAATGGTTTATTACACGTTCAATGCATGCAAGACATGTGGAACATATACGGGAGCCTCTGAGTGCCATATGTGACAGTCGGAAGTCCTTGAGTTGAGATTGGTGGGAGCTGCTGGACGTAGGCGCGAGGACTCAGTGGTACCCGATACACCTGATACATCAATGATAACACATCCCAGTGGACCTGAGGAGCTGCTCACTCCGAAGCCAACACCCAAGCCAAGGACAAAAATTGCCGGCTGCACCAGCTGCACCAGCGAACACCACGGTAACGACAATAACATCGACTGCCGATGAAGTACTAAGCACTGGATCCGGTGACTGCCTGCCAAGTACAAGTGAAAAGGAGCTGACAAATGAGCAGTCGTCTTCGAGTGCAGGCCAGCCAGCTCAAGGCGACAAGTTGGCGGAAAAGAAGGATATGCCCGACTGTTTCAACGTCAAGACGCCCTGGCGAGATTTTTTTCAACACTTTGAGGCGTGTAAGCTGGCCAACAGCTGGTCAGACGACCAGGCAAAGATTTTTTGTTTACAAGGTGTCGCGGTAAAGTTGCTGGAAAGTCAACAGGATGGTGGTAAACAGTTGACATACAGTCAGCTGGTGCGCCTATTAGAGGAGCGTTTTGGGCCAGGACAGCTGGTGGAATACCATCTTGTCGAGCTGCGCCACAGGCGACAAGGGCCAAAAGAATCGCTGGAAGAGCTGGGTCAGGCAATTCGAGAATTGTAGGGGTTGGCATACCCTGAGCTGACGGATGAAGGAAGAGACAGACTGGTAAGGAGACATTTCTCTGACGCGGTGGAGGATCAGGCGATCCTCAAGGGAATCTTCCATGCCAGGCCAAAGACGCTGGAGGAGGCAATTCGTGCGGCAATAGCTACCGAAGGATTTCTCAAGGTCGAGGAACAGAGATCCGGGAAGAAACCAAAATATGCAAGAGCGCTTGATGACGGGTATGGGTCCCTGTGGCAGGAATGTCAAGCACAAACGTTAGAGAAGCAGAATGAAATGGAGGAGACCATTTCTGAAAGTCGAAGGGAAATGAAGGCACTTATGGAGCAGATTGCAAAGGGCGGAAAATGGCCTTTGAAGCAGGGGCGACCAGGAAATGGACGAGATGTACCCAGAGGAGGAAGGCGGGAACCTGCACCAGGTGATCTTTGTTTTAGGTGCAAGGAGCCAGGCCACTTTGCAAGAAACAGCAAGCGCCAACGAGACGAGACTGAGAAGTCGGGAAACGAACTGCAGCTTATCCCGCGGCCCGGGGGCAAGCTGGGGGACAGTCACCATCAGAGCCAAGAGGAGGAGATGGTGGAGAAACCCAGACACTAGAATGGGGGGAGACGACTTTCCGATCGGTGGGACACTCCACGCCCAGAGTGGATTGCTTGTGCCAGTGACCGTCAGAGGCCGTAAAGCAAGTCTGTTGGTGGACACAGGTGCGACTAGTACGTTTCTGTCTTCCACTCTGTTCCAACGGATGGCACCCGAGGATAGGCCAGAGTTGAGTACTGCAGGGCCAAAGGTGAATAGTGCAGACGGGACTCCATTGGAGAGTATTGGTAGAGCTTGGGTCGAAATACCTGTGGGTAGCACTATCTTTCCAGTGTTGGCCACATTTGGAAGGCTTGACACCTTGGAAGGAATCTCGGGAATGGATTTCCTGCTCCCGACGGGCGGAACTTTGGACTTCCAGGCATCAGAGCTAGGGATTAACGGCGAGAGAGTGCGTTGCACGGACAAGCAAGGCAAAGCATTTTGTGCTAAGGTGGTGGTGGACAGCACAACCAAAATACCAGCAGGTCATGAGGCGCTCGTGCCTGGGCATGTGCTGCGAGGTGATCTTACGCCTATAAAGGGGATTGGAATTCTGGAGCCAGTCGACAGGAGTGAAGTTGCTAGTAAAGGTGTTATGGTGGCCTGTACCCTTTTTAAGGTCGAAGACGGCGTTCTACTAATCCGGGTTTTAACCCAGGCAAGAGAACATGTGTCATTTTAGAGGGGACCGTGGCTGGAAAGGTGACCAACATGAGTAACGATGATGTGGGAGAAGTTATTCAACAACCTCGGTCGACAGAGCAGCGAGTGGAGGTCCCTGAACACCTGGTTAACATGTACAGGCAGAGCATTGAAGAGGTCCCTTACGGGCATCATGACAGGATTGCAAAGCTGCTGAGCGATTACCGCGATGCTTTCACCAAGAACTAAGGTGAGATAGGGCGCACTAAATTGGTAAAGCACCGCATAAACACCGGTGACGCAAGACCCTTGAGGCAGAGACTGAGGCGATTTTCTCTGATGGAACAAGAAGAGATAGATCGACAGGTGCAGCATCTCCTGCGGGACGGCCGGATTGAGCCCTCGGACAGCCCCTGGGCAGCGAACGTAGTGCTCGTCAAGAAAAAGGATTGGTCTAAAAGGTTTTGTGTGGACTACCGTTGGCTCAACTCCGTGACATTGAAGGGAGCATACCAAATTCCAAGGATCGACACAGGCTGGCAGTGGTTTCGACTTTCGATTTATCATCTGGGTATTGGCAGGTCGAGTTGGACCAAGACGCTAAGCAGAAGTCCGCTTTTGTGGTGCAGCCTGGCGAACTATATTGCTGGCGTGTAGTGCCTTTCGGCCTTTGCAATGCGCCTTCAACCTTTGAGCGGCTAATGGAACGCGTGCTGGCTGATCTACATTGGGAGATAGCTCTGGTCTACTTGGACGATGTTATTGTATTTGCCCAGTCTGTTCATGAGGGAGTTCAGAGCCTGGAGCTAGTCCTGAAACGACTTCAGCAAGCGGGTCTGAAGTTGAAGCCGAAGATATGTAACCTCTTTAGGAGCAGTGTGCTATATCTGGGACATGTGGTGTCGGGCGGCGGGATAGCAACAGACCCCGAGAAGGTTCGCACCGTTCGGGAATGACCTACACCCAAGAATGTTACAGGGGTCCCGAGCGCTTTCTAGGGCTGGCAAGCTACTACCGACGGTTTGTTAGGGTCTTTGCAGATGTTGCCAGGCCTTTGCACCGCCTGACTCAAAAGGGGCAAGAGTTGTAGTAATTTTATGTACCACTGTATCGGTATCTCCCAAATCAAAATCCCAGATGTGCAAAGATCTCTCTATGCTTTTCTAACAATTTATGAATTTTTGCTCGCTACTCTGACAAATCTATAGGCACTGGTGAAGGCCCTACAATCGTGTCTGCTGCAGAATGACTAAGATTGCAAACATGTATCTCATTTGCAAACATCTGAAATTCCAAGCCTTGAGACTGATCGCTCAAAACTGTATCCACTCCTCTAACGACACCAATGTGGTTTCAAAACGAACCCAGATGTTGAAACATTATCAATCCGTTCTTGAAACGATTTTTCAAT
>NW_019091391.1:1727082-1822818 GCF_001949145.1 Acanthaster planci | reverse complement strand
CCTCATATTTACTTATTGTACACTGAAGCTCATGTTCATGATTGGTTGAGCACCATACCGGTAGAATGTGTGAATGTGAGGCAAGGGGGCAAGAGACTGGGAGTGTCTTAGAGAGTTGGGGGGTACAATGACATGAATGAGACTGGTTTACAACCCTATTGTGGTAAAATGATGTACACGTATGTGTCTCACTTCAGGACATTTCGAGAAAAAATGACTGAAATTTAGGTTTTGGAAAACTGTTTAATGTCCTGACAACCACAAATTTGATTTTTTTGTATCATTCATCATTTTTACAGATACATTGTAATCATTATGTGATTTGGGGGAAGATTTGCCAACAGAAACATGTCAGACATTGCATTATTTTACTGAATAAAAGGGTCTCAACAGTTACATGTAATTTTTTCATGCTGAGATACATGTATATACATCTTCAAAGTGCTTCATCTGTGATTCAGAATCACAAATAATTCCCTCACATTACTGGAATATACTCATGAACAGTGCCTTCACATTACTGTAATATCATTGTAACTCATAAACAGCGCTCTCACATTACCACAATGTCATTCTAACTCATAAACAGCACCCTTACATTACTTGGTTAAAACTCATTTTTTTATACATCATTTTCAGGGCCGTAAAGGACCTGGACAAGGTGCTGACCAAAGGATTTTTTTCAGTGTCGTGAGACTTCAGTACTCTGCAGTGGAAGTTTCTTGTTTTGATGCCAGAAAATAGCCAAATTAAATGACGGTCATTTTTGCGATGTGAATGCCATTTGTTTAAATTTGTAATCACTACGTATGATCCTTTGATCCTTTGAGTAGTGTACAAATGCAGATAGACTTGCTTCATCACTAAGGTGGAAGCAAGGAACTGTATCTCTGAGAAGATTGAGTCCTTTCCTTGCCTTTTTGTGAATCAGTGCCTAAGATTCTGATGAGGATCCCTCATGCAATCTTGGAAACTGTTCCTCCTTGGTGATGGAGGCGAGGACTGGCATCTATCTGAGTTACTTCCTCTCCTTGACATTCTTATGAATCATCTCTGTGAAGTCCCATAGGATCTTGTCCTCCATCTTCTCTTTCTCCAGGTTGAAGGAGGCGAGGGTGCTCTTCTCATCAGTATCAGGGTCTGCTTCTCCTGGGGCATACCCACAGCTTTCATGTGAGGAGGTCTGGGAAGAAATTAATCACAAAAGGAACTAAGTTGCAGCAGTAATTGAGACATTTCTTCAAAAATTATAGGATCCTTGTAAACTCCTTATTTTACACCTTTTATTTCATTAAAAAATTGTTAGTGTCTATTAATTTTCATCCATTTTCATGTCAGAAAATAAACTATGACAAGAGGATTCCTTCGACACTGCTGACCCATTACTTCTGAAAGCATTTGTGGTTGTACTCTTTGTTAAAAATATTTTTCCAGACACCCTTTTAGGGTTAAGTGAATCAAAAAGTCACATTTTTAAACATATGAAAATTTGTAACTTAAAAACAAACAATTTGAGAAAATGTGTTAAATTTCCTTTTCAAAATATTCACTAAACAACAGGGATGTCAGGAATTTATCTGAATTTAACATAATGTGCAGCTTGGCTTCTACTAATGACTTGTAATAATGGGCAATATTATGAGGAAGAAAAATTGAACTGTGCCAGGTTGGAACTTTAATAAAAAGACTAACAGGACCAAATAATGTTTGATGGACAATTGCCACAGTTGCCCCAATCCATCTTCGTTAATGCACAGCAGTGCTGCACAGCAAATCATGAAACCCCAGGGGGCAAGGCAGCCATTTGCTCATAGTTATTAAAAATGGAGACTTTCCTTTAATGCCCCTGCTGTTGTCAGTCTAAAGCTATTTCATGTCTATGATTAGACGCTTCATTTCATGAGTTTTACTATTAAAACTATGAAACCTAAATTGCTCCTTGAACATGTTGAACATGTCTCAGGACCTGTGGACCATTGATCAATGATAATTTGTCATGAAACAGCAAAGAACCATGAAGAGAAAGGAACTTCAGGCCAGGAAAATGTGAACAATCCCAGTATAGTGGGTGCATTCAACCAACATGCCCTGGTTACAAGGGTTTAACTCCATCCCAATCGTCTTACTTGGACGACTATGCACACAACCATCCCTAGGTGAGGTTTGTCCTAAAAGCTAGCCTCAACCACCAAAGGGTGGATCCAGGACCCGTTTTTTGTCGGGGAAGGGGTCAAACTTGATTCTGGGGGCCAATTTTTTTTTTATTTTAAAATTGTTTGAGGGGTTAGGCGACATTTCCACTTTTCAAAAGAAGGGAAATTAAATAGACCAAAAAGATCCTTCATTTTTTCAAATGAAAACAATTTTTGCTCCCTTTTTGGTCATGACCCCAATTGGCCCCCCCCCTTTCCTGGATTCATCCTTGCAGAAAGCCAGCAATGATATGAAACACAGGACTCTTACCTGTGCTCTTTATGACGTAACCTGCCTCTTCACTTTGGAGATTTCATCAGTCAGTCCACTCGCACCATGACGCTAGCCAGCCTCAACGTTCATGTAGGCAGCCATGGCAGTACATTCACCTGGCAGTGAGGTGCCTTCTGAAATCTAAACACAGGGAAAATTGACAGTAAAACATTAAGAAAAGGTCACCTAAGGTTTTTCAGTCACACTGTAATGAAAAAGTTTTCCCCAAATGAGCAAAACATCCACATTTCAACCTGTCACCACATAGACTCTTATTGTGGGTCGCTGTTAAATCCATAAGACCACACAGCGATGGGGAGTGCAGGGCATAACAGGCTGGGTGGGGCCAGGGCCCAATTTCATGGGGCTTCTCAACACAGAAGAAAAATTGTGCTAACTTTAGCATAAAAATGTGCTAACCTTGCATGAGCACTAGCCATTTCATGGCGGTGCTCGGGGTGGTTGTGCTAATGGTTGCATGCGGATAGAGATTTCTGTTGTTACATCACTAAGTTGAAGCAAATCTTTCCTCCAAGGTTAGGATGCATTTGGCTGTACTTACTGTTTACGGTACGCATGAAATACGCAGAGCCTCTGTAAGCGTGAAATCGCGTGCTAAGCAGCGCTGAGAAATTGGGCCCTGATTGTTACAAGCAAGGTTCCCGCAAAATCTGAAAATCAAATTCAGTGACCTTTCCTGCACTTTCCAGAACTAAAATATGACAATTTCCATGGCATTTAATGCCACCCTGCACAGAAAATTTGTTTGGTATAATAAATGGGAAGACTGCCATAGCCACTATCCACAACCACCATCAAAATCACCCTTGTACAATCTTGATTTCCATGACTTTTCCTCAGACCAATTTTCTGTGAGTTTTCCATAACTTTCCAAGATAACTTTTTCCCAGGATTTTCAATGACTATAGGAACCCTGTACAGGGACAAATGGGTTAAAAGTACTGTATAGTCTATCATTTGAAATTATCCAAAAAGTATCAAAAATTGTTGTTGAAAAGCATACTTGGTTTAGATAGAGGACTAAATTCTGTGAGAAACTGTTCTTTCTGGCAAACGGTCATCATGAAGAAACAATGATTTCAAGCAGGCGCCTTCTCAAATTTTTGGAAAGTCACTATTAGAAATGCATGCAGGCATTGACACGATGCACAGACACTAGCAGTTTCTATAATTCATCAGTTCAGGGGGTGACAAGGTGTAGCTGCATTCAACTGAATATGACAATGTTTCCCAGATGCTGAATTCAGACACAATTTAAAACACGACTCATTAACTTTTGATCTGAAATCTTAAGTCTTAGAATAGTTTTCTCAAATATGGAGCATCACTATTAAGCTGAAACTTCATCTTCATCAGGTTTGTTCTTGTGTTCCCTTGTTCAGATTTTGAGTAATTTTGTTGCTTCAAAGGAAAATAATCCACAAAAGACAAATGATGGACTGTACCTTTAAACAAATTGTTGCGACAACCAAAATCATGACTAGTATTGTCATGAAACAAGAGATGGCTACACTCTAATGGGGCAGTGATGCCAGAAGATGAGCCCACAGGCAGGGGACCAACCACGCTGCTATCTCCTTACTCTATTAGGCCAGTTATGCCAGAGGATGAGCCCACAAGCAGGGGACCAACGCGCTGCTATCACCTTTCACACTGGGTAAAAATACAGTAACAAAAAGGGAGCAGTTATGTCTGTACGCATTGTAATAAATGTATTTTTGTTTGAGCATGTCCCCAGCAGAGTTGTGGGTTCTAAGGCGATGTCCAAAAGGTGTGGCTGAGGCTAGATAATTAAAGCCACAAGTGAGTGGCTTCAGTCATTTGCCACAGACTTATGTAATTCTGTCAGCCTAAGCCGGCTGATTCGGAAAAGGTCCATCTTCAGCCAGTTGACACATGTACAAACTGCAGGGGGTACCCAGTGACTGCTTTCTCAACTTAACAAATTGTGAAAACTCTGGCTGTGCGAGAGGAAATTTCTTGAAAAACCTCTGAATTTTACCCTAAAGAGCTGAGGGCGGAGAGAGATAATCTACCTTCCTCAAACATACTTTCCAATATTATCAAGGTGCATATTTTCGAGAAGCCTTCTGGAATTTTTCTGAATAACTCTTTTTGGTCATTCTGACACCATTTTTGTCAAAACCATTCTCATGTAGCAACTTTTTCTGAGAGAGGTCAACCAAGAATGTATACTTTTCCGCTGCCATTCCCAACTTCCAAGTTACTGTCAAACCATATGACAGATTGAAATAAAACTTCAATATTTGTACACCTATTGAGAAGGAAAGTCATGCTTACAAAAGCTGTAAAAAAAATCCAGCATTTGTAAGCCCAATTCATAGGGGATATCCACGGGCTGTGAGGTGGTCCAATGTAACCAAGCTCTTTTAGGGTTAAGACATTAGGAAGTACCTGGGCCAAATCTACCTGCAAAAGTTGATTTCTTCACAGATGGCAAATATGACTGAAAAGTGACAGCTTTTCTACCTGCTGTTTTCTCCATCCACTGTTCTTGCTCCTCATCACTGTCAGAGTGGCTGTCACTTGGGTCCTCACTGGCATGACTGGAACTTGAGTCTCTCTGGAGCCCGCTTCTAGAGAAGAACAAAAAGGATATAAAATACGGATGTCATCACTGACTCTAGGTGTTAACTTCAGCAGTGAAAACAGGGTGGTGACTTCATCATAAAAAAAATTGAAAAAATGAACAAAAAGTATAAGCAGTATCTATCCTTAGTGGAAAGCTACATTGCATTGTCAAATTTGTCGGACGAAGGAAGTCACAGTATAAAGGTTTGTATAGAATTGTTGGTTTTGTTTCCGATATCTAGGGCCTTTTTACACGCAGTCTTTGGACCATGTAGGACTACTCACCTTCACTGTCTGTGCTACGACTGACATCATAGTCATCTTGATCATTTTCTGTGAGGCCAAATTTGTCAGAGCTGACAAATTGTAGACAGAGTAATGATTACTTAAGCAGCAAGACGTAAGGATAGCATAGAAGGACGGTGGTTCCTGTAAACCTTTCCAAATCCTAAAAATCTTCAACAGAATGATACATTCTCCACAAGCATCAAGTCTCATTTGAATTCAAAGAGGCTGGGCTGGGCTCTACTGTCCTCAATCTTCCACAAATCTCCTGGTGGATTTTGAAGGATCTGGGAAGGTTGGCATTAAGACACACGTAATAATACTGGGGAATTTTTATTCATGCTACAGCAAAGTGCCTGCCTTCAAGAGTTGGCAGTTGACCTGAGATGGAGTTGACTTGAAGCAGGTCATTGATTCCAGACCAAGTTGGTGACTTCACACTGACATGACTGATGAGTATACAGTGTGTTTACATCGCCATGTTTTGCTGGACCATATCCAAATCTTTAAAAAGGCAATTCGTTCGAGTCCAAGTTACTCAGACTATCATTGACTGACCTAAATGTACATCATCCTGATGTAGTCGCGTCAATTATCATTTCAAAAATTCCCTATGCAGAGCATGCAAAATTTAGTGAAGTTGGGCTTATATCATTAACGGAATGGCCTAGTAATCAGCTGCACGTACGGCCGAGGGGAGCACATCAGACTCAACGACTTCAGGGATAAATAATTTGCAAGATGTGTGCAAAATCTTGGTGGGCATATAGGCCTGCTATAGTACTGAAGTTACTCATGCCAATTTCATAGAAATAGGCCATGTAGGCCTACTGTAGGCATGCCTAGTGTTGATCCTAGTCCTACATCATAGTACATCATGTACTAGTCTCAACATTAGCCCAGGTTGGACGACGTCTACATTGCATTGAATCGCAATGTAATGTGGCCGTCGTCGTCTTTTCCTTTCCCCATGGTCTCATCACTCTCAACTGAAGAACTAAGCCTATAAGCAAAATGATTGCACTGGTACATACTCCATCAATGTCATCACGTAGGTGTGCCACCGATTCCTCAACGCTCAAAGATGATACACGAAGTCGCGAAAATAAACGGCTTAATGCAACCACCATACGCCCAGTACACTACACATGTGCCACCGCACCCACGTGTCTGTAAAATGGGTTTAGATGCAACGTGAGTTTTGCGTAGTGACGTAAAGCATGTATCCAATGCTGGCTGGCCACTGACACTGAACAGGGGTTTGTTAGGGAACTAGACTGAATTCCCCAAAACGTTGCTGCCCTCAACGTTCGCAATTACTCAGTTGGATCGTTTGGCTCTGACCTTTAATCATTTACTTCTGTCTTTAGATCATTTTATTTTGTTCTTTGATTTATTTTTGAAAATTATTTCTGTCACCACTCTGAAAAAGACCACTGGAATGACTGGTTACGTGGGTACAAGGTGAATATCCCTTGAGAAGAGTGACACTGACACTAAGGTTGATCACGCGGGGTGGCAGTAACTTTGCAATTGGGCTCTGTCCTTTGATCGTTTAGTTTTGTCCTTTGATAGTTTCTTTTTTAACCGTTTGAGGTTTTTGTGGTTTATTTCACAAAAGCTATTGGCAAAATAGGATTCACAGCTGTGATCCATTTTTGGTTATTCGTTTTTCATTTATCTTTTTCAAATTCATTTTTGTTCTTTTTTAATTTACCTGTTTACATCTTCGATGTTCTTTGTTTATGTATTTTTTTAATTTAAATTTTGTGCTTTGTTTTTTGTTTGAAACGTTCATTTTGTAAAATATTAATTTTGGCCCCGATGGCGCTCCATATGGATGGCCCCAAAGTGGCCTGTTCCATCAGGTTTGTTCTTTAGACCGTCTGAAAGGAATTCTGTTTTAGGGCTCTCTGTTTGAGAGAAATATTAATCCAGCCTGCGTTACCGGCACCCAAAGTAGCCACCTGGGCCCGCTCTAGCCCCACCAGTGTGGCACAGACCCTCACCCCCTGGGAGCGACATGCATAGGGTCCGTGCCACACTAGTGGGATAGGCCCACTCGTACCGGAGGACTTCGGGTTTGTGTCGAGGGACCGAGTGCCCCCTGGACCCTGCACCAAACCTTGACAATCCAGGGAGACCAGGACTTTCACACGGAAAACTTAGAGAACGTCTGGACTGGGGTTTTAGTGGAGGCTGTCACCTTTCCTGACTAGGCGTAGACATTGGCGGAGACTGATGTTCCTTCGCTGCCAAGATTGCCACAAGTACCCTGCGGACTCTTGCATCGACACCGAGTGCCTGGACTGATATTGACAATTCTCGCAATCTATCGAATTGAGCCCTTCCACAATTTTTTTGCATTTGTTGGTCTTTCAAATATGCCAACATTGTAATAATGGTCTGAGTACTTTAAAAATAGATTGCTCTGCATCTGTAAATTTTATCCCACTTTGATTTTGTTGATTTGTTTTTCCTCCTTGCAATAAAGCAGAATAAAGGATGATACCCATGAACTTTGACCAGAGTTGTCACTTTTAATTCCAAAAGGAGTTGATCTAAAAGTTGGTTCCTGTTATTAAAATATCATGGTTTATCCAAGGTTGACTGCTTGCAACTTATGAGTCAAAAATCTGTTTCCACTAATTTTGTAGGAATTTTATACAGTTCCTAAGGTTTGCCGTGTAGTTCTGTTTTGTAGTCAAATGACAAATATGGAGCTTTAATAGCCAACTATTTGGATTTCCTTGACTTCTTCTGGTCACAACTTATGGCTAATGAAATAACACCACAAGAAGTCGGACCCACGGTTGAACATTTCGGTATTTTATTTCTTCAAACGTCTCATTCACATTATGTACAGGCCTGACAGTATCAGTCATTAGTCATGAATATTCATACATAACCATATTGAAGATTATTGCGAGTAATGTTATTCAAAACATCCAATTTATGATTATGCCAAAACAATACCTTTATTCTTTTTTATCTAGATTCTGATTTTCCTTGTATTAATGGAAATGTAAACAAAACTGCAAGGTGCTGACATTATTATTATCCATGACACTGTGATCAAAATATTTATGGTTTCACTCAGTACAACAGAAAATCGGTTTCATAAAATTACTCGGACCCCTCCATCACAATAAATAACGGTTACGTGTCAAGATGATGCATACTGCTGTGGCAATTGAGCCATCCCAGGGTCATCAATATTCATTATGTATAATGCTGATATCCATAACATACGCATTCTCCAATGTACAAAATAACTTCTTCGAAGAGTACTTTTTGCCAAAAAACAAGCTCACATGCAATTGTATTTATGCACAAAAACAAAGCAAGAATAATGCTGCCTGCATGACAAAGTTCTTTAACTGGACAAAAACCTCTTTTAAATCAAACAATTTTCTTAAGCAAGTTTTTAGATATATACTTCAGAATTAAACAAGCAAAACAATACTAAAATTCTAATCCAGTATCACAATAAAGCTTACGAGGATATAAGTACATGTATAGGAAAGTTCTGGTTTCCCTCGGCCTCGGGCAACTTAATTAAGAAAACGTATAGAGGCTTTACGTGGTAGACATCTTGCAGGGCAGTTTTTTGTTCGACACGGAAACCTCCTTTGTGCATACCCTCTCGAACAAAAGTACTGGCCTGCAAGATTGCGGCCCTGTAAACCCTCGACTGGACTATTATATTAGATTACGTTCCTTTATGATCGATTTTGACAACTATTTACAGGTCAAAGATGGAAAACTTGGAAAAGAAAAACGTGAAACAGGAAAACACTTCCGATGAAGACCATCACACACATTGTATTTCGACGCAATCTTCCTTTTTTTAAATTTGGGGACAAATCGACTTACTTACGGGAATAAACTCCTGGGAAAAAGACTATTCAATATCAAAACTTTCAAATATTTTTGGTCAAAGCAAGAGAAGGGCTTTGGATGAAAACCTCTCCGACAGTGGAAACAATAGAAGCAATCTTAAAGATATTACGTATTTGTATTTTTTAATTAAATTTATACATTACATGTCTATGCAAAAAAAATCTGCTTTATGGTTTGCTGCGTACATTAATTTTTATACAACCGATTCAAGTCAAGGAGTTGTGAGAAATTCAACACCAGCTCGTATAACAGAACAAAC
This sequence comes from Acanthaster planci, assembly GCF_001949145.1. The sequence goes on along the minus strand of NW_019091391.1, from coordinate 1,813,292 downwards.
GAAAATGTGTCCACGTTCCAGTTATTGAAAAACAACCATTTACAAAAGTGCAAAATATTACACAACCAACATTAGAAATCGTTCAAGAGCGATAAGCAGAATTTTAAAAATAAACAGATAAATCACCCACACCTTTTATCCACAGATAAGTTGCACATCCAAACATTGCTCGCTCGCCAAGCAATGTTACTTAGTAGTTCTATTTTCACAGAATTGGAAACATTCTTGAAATGACCCTCACGAAAAATCTTCCCTTTTTGACAAATGATCGCACAATAATCGTGCTTGCTGTATGCAAACGTGCCCCCTTCTCGATCATGCACGACGCCGATTTCCATCTATAATGGGGCTCATTCATCGACCCTTACAGACAGTCAGAAAAAAAAAACACAAAGGCAAAACGTCTGTCCTACACCATCGTCGACACTTTTTTACTTGCAGAGACTGCAAACAACTTTTTCAAGATTTTTTTTTACAAGGAAAAACACTAGTTCATTTAACCATGGTTACAAGAAGCATCATATATAAAAATAGTACTTATTAAGATTTACTTACAGAGAGAAAAATCACTCATCATTTCTACCATATTTTAAGGGAGCTATTCGCATTTTGTTCGGTAAAGAACTAGTTCTACACATTAGAAATTTCCAATCAAATATATATTTACAACTATTTATACTTTTGTTCGGTCAGCATAATTAAAAATGAAAAAAAAATCATTTTCTTACATATTCAACCAATTGAAGGGAAGCTCGTAAGACTTGCAAATCTTGATTTTTGATTAAAGATTACACGAAGATTAAAATACATGATCAGTCAAGAAAAAATCATACAACTTACACTTTCCAAATATCACTCCTTAAAAAAAAATCAACTCTTACAATCATATTCATTCACTTTTTCGTAAGGACCACTTTTTGTTGGTCAGCTTGTCCAACTGACATTGTTTGCTTCCGTGCAGGATTTCCGATTGTTAAACACGATTGCTCCGACTATGTACATATTCACAAATACTGTACACGGCTTGAGTTGCATAGTGTTAAAAGCCATGACTCTATATCACAGATAACTAATAATTATCCTAAAAATGTGTTACTCGTGACTGCTTTTACTACGGTGAAAAAAAAGAACGCACTCAGGGATGATTACAGATGCTTTGCTCACGGGCACACATAATCACAGAACATGGCAGCAAAAGTTCCAGATATCATGTGGCCTTTGGGATAATTGCTCTACAATCAGACAGCTGGATAGATGTTTATGCTCAAATTTGGCTGTCAGTATGACAACATCTACAAGACCAGAGGCCGATCCATGACTTTTTTTGGAAGTGGTAGGCCGAATCAGTGCCATATTCAGGCCACAGCTCGGAGGGGGAGGGGTTCAAAGTGGGAAGTTATATAAAATGATTGTTCAGTTTTTTCATCTGTAAAAGAATCCTCTCCCAAAAGAAAGTGGGAGCAGTTTCTGAAATGCTGGCACTATTGATTCCTTACAAAAAGGGGCGGGGGGAATTTGCCCCGGCTGGATACACAACATTGCCAAATCATAACTTGGAAGTGTCAAAGGAGAAGGTGCAGTTGTCAAGGTCTCAAGCTCAACACATGGTGAGACCACACACCTCAATCAATGAGAGAAGATTTGGGATACTGCATATCATTTTTGCAGTGGACATACAAGGTTCTTGTCAACACCAACCAAATCACCTTGGCCCCTGTTATCAGCCCACTGAGCACACAGAAATAGCCATCAATCCATAGGGGAGAAAAGTCCACTACAAGACAGCTAGACTTAACATGCTTAAAGGTCCATATTCTGATAGTTTAGCCCAGCAGTTAAAGAATTATACAAAAGTTGCAAAATAAATTACACATACCCACACCAAGTAACTAATATTAAACCAATCAAAGCAACTTTAAAAGACAAATCACATATCAGTTTGACAGTAAAGGGAAAATAAAATGTATTTGAACACCAAAAATCTATCTTTTCTACAGATATTTTCAACGTAATGAAAGGCATGTCATGGCAGCATTTTGCTCAATTTTTTTCCATCAAAGCCTTTTAGTGAGCTCAGTTGGAGTGAAAAATGGAAATAGACTCAACTTAACATTCAAATTCATGTTATTGTAATCAAGGCATACATTCGCTGATGCCAAAAACATAAAACAAAAGGTGTTTCAAGCACCTGCACATGTTCCAAGCACCTGTGCAAGTTTAGGTGCATGTAAAGTTTGAACTGGTCCGAGGACCTGCAGGTGTCTACTCATCTTCAGGTGCTCACAGCACCTGTGCATGCTCCCAGCACCTGTTCAAGTTCCAGGCACAGATAGAGTTACAGTTGGTCCAAGAACCGGCAGGTGTTTGTGCATCTCAAGGTGTCCATAGCATTCTCTACATAGCTGTTCAAGCACCTGTAGGAGTTTCAAGCATTCTGGCAGAACACCTGCAGGTGTTCACTTACATAGATATTCTATGCATTCTCACTCAGCACCTGTAGATGGCAATGCACCAACAGGCCTCCACACATATTTCCTCTGGCACCTGCAGGTGTTGCTTGCATTCCCCCTCAGCACATACAGGTGTTGTGCACCTGTTTCCATCTGGTACCTGCAGGTGTTCCTTGCACCTGCAGCTCCTCCATAAGTTTATTTTACATCCACGCGCCTAGCTGCTTCTCCACCACAGCCAGTGCATCCTGCCGACCCATCTCCTGCAGGACTCGGGCCAGGTCCAAGACAGCACCTTCCTCCCGGTGCCTTGCCTCCCACAGGTCTAGGATTTGGTCAGTGGGGCTTGGCTTGATAGCAAAGTAGTTAATGTAGCTGTGACAGTACAAAGAAGAATATTGTGTGAATATTTAAATCTACCACGACTAGTGTAGGTCTGTACACAACTACTATCTGTTGGTTGAAAAGAGGTGTGGCCAATCTTTATTTAAATCTACCACGACCAGTGTAGGTCTGTACACAACTACTATGTGTTGGTTGAAAAGAGGTGTGGCCAATCTTTGGATTGCCCATGTGCAGACCTCATCAATTAGCATAAAGATGAGCTACCCATGCTCGATGTTGGACAAGATATCATTCGTGGAAAAAACAAAACCCCTTCGCTTGTTGAACTTTTTATAATGCAGAGTCCATACATCTCAACAAGAAATGATGTACACGTATTGCAGGAAAATAAACTTCATTGAAATCGGCTGCTGGTGAGGTACTCTTAAAAAATGAGACCTTGCAGTGTTAGGATGTACTTGGATTAGAATGATCAGGCTGTTATGTTCTGAAAACCATGTCTTAATCTTGCTTTTGCCACTAAGTACAATGTAATGCTGATCTGTTACATTCAGGTAGCAGACCAATCCATTAAGCTCCACCTCCTGATCTTCTGACCAATCACAGCTATGAGTTATGTCCGACACAGGAGCACAGAAGTTTGACATGTGCAAGTATATATGACCCATGCGGCTGCAATGGGCAGTGTCGTGCTGGAGAAAAGCACGTGTTCAATGCAAATGTGCACAGTGGGCGGAAACTGACAGGATCGGTCATTTTGCAAGGTGTCTAACTTACCCATCCACACCCAGTTTGGAGGCCAGCATCCTCCAGTCATTCCCTCGGCTCCTGGGTGGGTCCAGCAGGGTACAGAGCTGGGAGCGGAAGGGCCGGGACAGGCGAAAAGCCTTGTTGGGGGCCTCCAGGGTCATGGAGCCATAGCTGGAGCTGCAGTTGGCCACGTCTGGATCCGAGTGACTGTGGTCGCAGGATATCTGCCAAAGACAGACAGAGGGCAAATTAAACCCCTTTGCTAAGGAAGCCGTGTAAACATAATCTAGCTTTCAGCATACACAGGTGTGGCTAATGCTTTTTAACATCAAGCATGCCCCAACGCATCTCCGGTTGACATCTGACAATGGTAATCCTCCATTTGTTTGTATACAAACACGAAATCTGTTAAGTAATCCAGACTTAAGTTTGGCCACAGTACACAGCCTGACGTGGTAGCAAAAATACTACTCCATGGGCACGCCCACAAGTTTTGACAAAATGAGGTTGCAATGAGAAGTGTATATATACTCTTCAAAAGGCTCCTATGAATCAGCATTTGTAATTGATGGTAGCGTATCAAAGGTTGGCCGCTCAATCTTGCCTATTTTGAAAACAAAATTGAAATTGTCCACCCAAAACAATACCATAGGTAAGAGGTTTGAAAGAATGCCTGAACACAAGCTATAACTAGCTATCTTGACGTGACTTACGTCGTCCACACATCGAGATATCTCGATGACCTGCCTCGTGTTCGGGGACGACCCCTGCATGACCTCGATGCGACATCTCACCATAGAGACAGTGGGGTCGACCCTTCCCAGGGTGAAGGCACAGTGCAAAGTGTTGGACGCTCCACTCCAAATGTGATAGAAAGGGATTTCCTGCAAGATAACACATCACGAAACTGCAAAAGTTATCAAAGACCTTACTTCAAACTCATGGCAAAAGTACCTTAAGTTCATGTACTGTTTTTCACTTGAAAACTTTACCTGTGATCAGTGACTATTTCAATTGTGCAATGCATGCCCCCCCAAAAGAAAAATGACAATTTTCATATAAATGTTCAGAAATAATAACCCCCTCTACTGTTGATGGTTTATCAGTGCTCCCCCCTGAATTCCTTATGAAACCCATGTGGGCTTACAATCCATCGAGTATTCCAATTTCCCAAGGCAAATTCTCCAAGGATCACCTCAAGAGGGTAATTTTCCTACACCAGAAGAAGTAATCAATATTTGATAATGTTTATCAGAGTTACAGATTGATTAAAAAAAAAGTGGGTCAGTAAATTTTTGTCTGAGCAAAAACTGGCTGTCCGTGTTTTTACCTATCCTTGGGTTAGGCGGCCAGACAAGACATTGGACGCATTTCAAAGAGCTCTAAAGTTTACTCAGCACAGAGAATAATTTGGTCAGAAAAACTGGATACAGGCCTAACACTCAAGGCATGTACATGTACAAGTGACTCGTGTCTTGTTAATTCTCACTGAGCATGTAAATTGGTTGGGCGAGATTTTCTGCCAAAGGAGGTCTAGGAAAATAGGCCAAAGGAGGAAATTTTTTTACCTGGAAGTTTGAGGCAACTTTGCACTGCCAGCCTGACATAATGTCCTCGATGGACAGCCGCAGGTTGTGGCCGGTGTCCGTGAAGTGCAGCTGCTTGGGTCTGTGCAGCAGTCGGCCGCCTAGCCTCTGCTCAATCTGAATCACATTCTGCAAGACAATGGGGTGAGAAAACAATGATATTTAATAGCAAATCTTACACTGTCTAGCCAGAAGTGTAATGTTCAGGAATTAAGTTAATGTGATTTCTAGTTTCTAGTGTGATGTTTGAGTTCCAGCTGCGAGTTTCACGGCCTCTAACTTAGCCATCTCCAAAGACAGTTGCAAACAAGAGGCTGGAGATCTACGGTAGTTGCAAACCTACACAACATTCTGCTAGTGGCATTTAATGGTATTAGGCCAACAAAAAACAATACCTGGTCTCTGGTTAGACCAAAAGTCCAGAATTGATGCGGCGATGTGGTTTTTTTGGGGGGGGGATGGAGTTGTCTTTTTAACACTGGCAACGGACGCAAAAACGACTGGCATATTTGATCAAAGAGCAAAGTCTAGTAGTAGCACATCTCACATCATGCTGCTATTCGTAACCTACCCATGGTCTACTGTTTGTGTTCAACATCAACATTACAAAGTCGTACTGAATCTATCACCGGGTATGAGCTACACACGAATTAATCTGGTTCCTTAAACAAATTGCCCTTCTGACTCGTGGACTTGTGGCTGGGAATCACTCTACTCGCAAACATTCAGGTATTGCAGAAATAGAGGGCACTGTTTTGAAATTTGTGAAAAAAATGAAAAAAAAAATTGACGAGCACGTTCAAAATCAATGCGCCCACTGACCAGAGACTGACTATATTTTTGGCCTTACTTCAGACAGTATTCTCTGCTCCATCAAAAACTTGAGTATCTTCCTGTCTGCTACTCAGAGAGATTGTGCGGATTCCGTATGTGTCAGAGACAAAGAGTTCTCCTCAAAACAAAAGCTGTGAAGGTTTGTCTCCCATGTCTCAAACTGCTGTTTCAGTTACAGCAGTTTTTTCTTTTCCACAGATGACCCTGAGAGCAAAATATGCTCCACTATGGCCGACAAGAAAAGTTCGACAGGACCATAAAAATGCTCCATCTCACCTCCAAAGTATCAGGTGTGTCCTCCATGATGTAGACCTTGACACTGTAGTCCATCATGGCTCGCAGGACGGGCCCAAACACGGCGATCTTCAGCACTTTGCTGGCAGCCTGGCTGGGCAGTGACTCCCCCACGAAGGCGAACCAGCTGAGCTGGTCTGTCACGATGGAGCACTGCCTCTTGTCCACTTGGCAGAAGATGGGTGTGTTGATGGTCTCCTCGCCTACCGTCAGGATTTTCTGAAAGAGGGACGGGTGCACCATTATGAACCAGACTCGCTGTGAACCCTTCAGATCTATATTAGGTGGCAGACCTATTGGTAAAAGGGGGCCTGGAGGACCAGCCCCCCTTCCAAAAGCAGCTATGTTCCCCATCAGATAAAAAAAAAACCATTAGCCTTAAAATTATCTGCTGTTCTTATGATGTGCCCCCTGGTTAAATGGTACTGCCCCACTCCTTAATGTCCAAGGCTGGCGACGGTGCTGTTTAGGGGAAGGATGTCAGTCAAAGTTTGGATGATTTGGTATCTAGGAAAAAAAGACCTTGGGAAACTTATAAAGTATACCAGTATTTTATAAGCTGGCGTTATTTCTTTCAGGAAAGTGACATGTGGTTTGCAAGCATTTACAGCAATGAACCAAAGTACAGCCACATACTTTGAAGTGATGTCTTAAAATTGCTGACACAATAAAGAAGACATGCACACCTTCTCAGAATACATGCACAAGTATAGTTCACTCTTCATTCTAAAGAGGATGGAACTCAAATCTTAGACTTTGCCCCTCTGTTTTATTTTTTGAAATCGTAAACTTCGAGGTACTTTTGGTCCTGGACTCTGACTGAAAATTAACCACTGCATTCAGCACAACTTTGTACTCTTCTTCAATGCGGGAAAACAAATTTGACATCCTTTTGGGGTTACATATCAATGCAACATTGATGAGCTTTTCTCCTTGGAATGACATCACAGTTTTACTCATGAAATATGGAATTTCACATTTTCAGCATGAAAAACAAGAAAGGCTCCAAAATATCTTTTAAACCGGCAAGATATATTTTGAACATAAGGTTAATTGAAACATAAGGACTGTAGTAAAACGACTGCATTGCATGGCTTCTTTAAAGATGTTCTGATGCCTTTTGGGGTTTTATGCTAATGTCACTTTCCATATTCATGAGGAAAACCTGGACCCTTTAAAAAAATGCAATGATGTAAAAAGGGACCCACCTCCCAAGCTTGCTTCTCGCCCGACCGGCAAATGTTGCTGTACACAGAGCACCTCCAGTCCCCTCTCATGCCGTTGGCGCAGTGCGGCGTGCTGATGATGACGGGCTTGGCGAAGGTCAAGCCTGGTGGCCCGCAGATGACCACAGGGCTGAGGATGGTCTGCTTGCCGCTGACCCGGGGACGGTCGTTGACGTCCCGGCTGACCGCAATGTAGAGGTCCTCGGAGTGACCTTTGGGGAGGGCCCCTTCAGGTATGAACATGCTGATCCCTGCCAAGGACATTCCAACAAAAAAAATGAAAACTGGTTCATTTTTTTCTCCTGATTGGCTTCAACACAGTCACATGGTATTCATGAATACAGATTATTTGTTGGAAACCTAGTGGAAGACTGTAAAGACTTTCTTATAGAGATATCCATGCAAAAGTGAAATTAGGTCATGCTGCCATCTTCCTGGTAACTGCTTTTGTTACAGACAGATAGTGCATAAGGCCTACCATGTGTATCCCTGTGGAACAAAAGCACTTACCCAAGAAATGGCTGCCACACACAACCTCTATTAATCATACTTCATAAACAAAGAAGCTTAAAAACAGAAAGCAGAATTCAAGTTAATGGTACCAGTTATAATTTCAACTGTCTTCTCTTCAAAACTCTTTTTTTAAAAATTTATGAATTATAATAATGAGATCAGTAACAGCACGATTGTCATAAACCACACAAACTGACAAAGCAACAAGAGATTTTTATGATTCTAAAAAACTGGAGGCTATTGCGATCATCAACTGCAAATCCTGCACTCATGCCCTCCCTGTAAGTCAATTTGTGACTGGCTCTGTGTAATGAGACAGAATTCGCTGAGTCCATTGAGGAGTTAAGGGCCTCTGAAAAAAAATCTTGCAGGGTGTAAACCAGTGGGACCCCTCAATCTTTTTGCCCCAACAAACTGTTTATCTGGATATCAAACTGAGTGATACATCATATCCAAGAAATCAACATGCTCTTTCCAACACAAACTAAAACTCAAAATACGGCTTGTGTGGGAACGATACGCAGATTCATTATTTTCGAAACAGCGGGTCTCCCTGAAAACAATATCGTAACCTCACCTGCATCGGGTATGACTAGTCTGCCGCCACGATGGCTCACCATTCCCCAGGACATACAGTGCGAGTCTATATGAGACGGGATCCCCGCACTGACAATAGAGGGTGCCCTGCCCTGATCTGACCCGTAGGGTGAGCCAGGCGAGATGCTCTCCTCCTCCGACGAGTGCACAGCGGAGTCACGCAGCCGGCACTCGTGAAATGCTGTGGTGCTGTCCTCGCCGTCGGGCTCCGTGCACCGCTGCTGTGGCGATGGGGCGTGGGCCATGTTGCGGCATGGCAAGTCCAGCGGGGGGCGGTTGTGGAGGGCCTGACGGCAGCACTCTTGCGTGGGCCCAACGAGTGGGATGTACTGATGCATGGAGGGATCGACGATTGGGGTACCATTCGGCACGGCGTAGTTCGACGAGTCCGACGAGTAATCATTCAGGTGTGTCATGACGCCATTCTTGCCCAGGTATGTCACCACCATGCCATTGGGCTTGATGTCCTTGGGATCTTCGTAGTAGGCCTCGGTGGGGAAGACGGGCGAGGGCGTCATCTGGATCTTCTCTGTCATCTGGACCTTTTCTGGGTTGTGGTTGGGGAGGGTGACATGAGTGCACATGGTGTGAGGTGCTGACTGAGTCAAATCGGGCTGGACAGACAACATCGCCATATTACACTCATCTAGGACAGCAACGTTAACCAAGAAAGGCCGGGAATGAGCATGCTGGTATTTTTCAGACATCTTGGGGCTGGGTCAGGAAAGTTGTGGCTGCAGTTTTGCCCACTGACTGGGAAAGCCTTCTAAGAAATGGTCTCACTGGCTCTCATCATTTCATTCAGAGTCTAGAAATTCCAAATCTTGCCTTTGTCTCCAGCCTGGGCCTAATTTTTCTAACACCATTTTCTTCCATACTTGCTTGAGTACTTGCCTACATGTTTGTCTATCATTGTCATTATTGTCATTGTCAATAATTGTCATTTTGCCGTTGGGTAAGATTCTGCTGGGAATCAAAATGTTGGGCCCTCTGACTTTTTCAATTTAAAATCCTCTAAAGTTGTTAAATGTTGGTAAAGTTTGAAAATACTCCAAAGTTTGCTTTCAGATGGAAACTTGTGGCTGAGAATGGACCCGTGTTAAGCTGGGGGCGATCTTAGCTTGGGGTCTAAAATTGGGAAACTGATGCTGCAAGCCACGGCCAGAGACAAAGTCGTGATTCGGAAAACCGACCATCTGTAGAAGCTCCAACTGATAGTATAGTCAAAACCTCTTCAAACCGTCACAAGACCATGTAAGACCAATTCACATAAACTACAACAAAGGTACGGTAGTACTTGCGTCTGGTCTTGTGTCCGGTCTTGTGTCTGGTCTTGTGACGGTCTTGACTACAGCACTTCCTACTGCCTTACCTCTGGTTGATGCTGTGAAGCCGGACCCTTGCCTTTTCCGGCGTGTGACTATGCAGACAATAATGAAGACAAAGACGCAGAGAAAGACCAACACTGCCACAGCTACGCCAATGTAGAGTGGGATTTGATCCTCACTGGAATCTTTCACTGGAAAAGAGAATAATAATATGTACTTATAAAAAAAACACATCTACCAATAAAGATGCTCATGATGCAACATCACTACTACCCATGCTCACCAGGTGTATCAAGATTCCTATAACCAGCTCGCCTTCCCAGGAGTATACAAAGCTTGATGCTCAGGTGAAATCGCTGATCAAACATCTGCAGAAACCAACTATGCCCTAACAGGCATTCATTTATACGTCTGATATGAGAGAGGCAAGGAGGGGTCACAGAGTGACTTGTCAAAAGTCACTGCACAGGCTAATCTCTGGAATCGAACCCCGGACCCCCCCGACTGATCAGGAGTTACAAACCTTAACCACTAGGCCGCATGTGGCCTTAGATGGCAATAACAAACGCACATCAAAAATGACATCATCCAATCCTGCACTCTAATGGACTCCTGATTGCATGCCTGAATTAATCAAGAAATTCCCAAAATCACATCACCTCTATCAAACCCTCAGGAAGAAATCCCAGCTAAATTAATTACAATGGAAGAAAATTTCAAATTGGGATCAAAGCCTGAACTTCATTTGTAAAATCTCATTACACGAGTCTTCAGGAAAGCATTCCGGGTCACAATGTCACTCGTCACACTTCTCAATAAAGAAAAATAAAGATTCGACCAAAAAATCCTGCCAAACAGTTCAGATTCTGAATGACACCTCTCAAATAAAAAAATGCCACGATATAATGTCAAGAAAAAGGAAACCCTTCATATCACCTTTTTATATATTTTGATTTGAATGCTTGAGGTAATTTCTACGGAAATTAAAAAAGCCGTTCAAAATCAAATTGTGAATCTAGTTTCCAGGGCACATTTGTTCTTTTGTTTCTATAATCGTCCAATCAGCATCTACCTTTTGGGTCCTCATCGTTAGCAGCAACTGGCGGACCCTTTCCGTTGTCTGTCCCCATGGCTGCGACTGGTGGATTAACGGTGGTTGGGGAAGCTTTCATATCTACAAAGGAACGACATGAAGCCTGATATCGGATCTGGTTCTTGGTCTTACTGAAAAAGATATGGATTATGGTGAATTCTCTTCTCTGCTGTGCAATGGTGTACTCCGTTAACTATATTAAGATTTGTATCAAGAGTGCATGTTGTGTCTACATGTAGATGGGCTTTAGTATGAAAGTGGCAAAATCAACTACAATTTAGCAATATTGGTGAAACTCAAACCTAGTTCTAGAAATCAAAGTACTAGTATTTACTTGGGCAGCGCCCGCCAGAGCAGTTCCTCCTCTCAATATTTTCGCCAAAGCAGTCTTGGCCGCCATTGCTGGGGGGCGGATCATCACAATTACGACTCCGAACTTGCTGACAGTGACTACTACATGTCGACCAATCAGACCACCTCCCCCACTCTCCATTTACTGACCAAAAAAAAAGGGGAAAAAAAGGTATTTTATGCTCCACTTTAGCGTAAAGACTGCAGAATTCTGAGTTAACATTATTTTTTAGGCTGTAATGCCAGTTTGGTTATATATTATGACTGACATATTGTCCCATCAATGAGAATACAGATCTCTCATCCAAGGTACATAGGCCATCGATTTCACAAAATCTTTTCATACAGAAACATAAAAACAACACACGTTGCTGGTGCATGCTGCCCTCTACTGGCAGATGCATGGTTATTAACCTTCTCTGTGCCTTTGACTGTTGCAGATATGCAATAGGCACTACCAAAAACCCCGGTATACAAACCTTTCTTCTGTTGGCAAACAATGACCGCAAATGTGTGTCCAAAGTTTGCCAAGAGTTCACCCCTGGTTGGCAGCAACTTTTACCACGAAATGTACATTTGCTTTGTCAAAGCTGAAATGAGTCAAACTCATTTAGCAGTCAGTAGACTACTTATTATTTTAATACTTATGTAACAGTTTGTCAAACTTGGTGGATTAATTTGGTTTTCTACTCAGCCTTAATTGAAACAGTGCAATGCTGCAAAAGAAAGATCTTTAGGTCCTGGTTTTTCTGTGACTCACGGGAGTGCCCAGTAACACTGACTGCAACTCCATACCTGGGCAATCCTCGGTGCATGAGATGGTCTGCACATCTTGGCCGGGGCAGGGCTGGCCGCCATTCCTCCGCGGTGGATTGGTGCACAAACGCCGGCGCTCTCGCAGTCCCGTGCCGCAGGTGACGTCGCACTCTGTCCAACGACTCCACGATGTCCAACCTCCGTCCACTGAGTAAGGAAAAATGGGAACTTGTGTTTCAAGCAATTTTACAGTAATGTTATGGAGTTAACACACCTTTGCCTATTCAGTACAACTTCAAAACTTCTTAAACCACAAACCTTGTAAGTTCACGGATTATGTTTTGACCAACAAACCGTTCCCCTTTCTGTTTGTGGTGCTGCCAATGGAAAAGTGAACTTTCCCCCCCTTTTCTATACATGTCCGCATTCATTTTAAAGGAAGCCTCAAGTTTTTAAGAAAAGTTTTCAAAGTATTAAATCAAAAATTTGTAAATGCTTAAGCAGCTCTACAAAATGAAAAAAATAAAATGGAATTGTTGTGAACCTACTCGAATGATCTTCAATTAATATTTCATAAGTAGATTCAACTGAATGGTTTTTATATCATCGCAACAAGAATTAAATCTGTCACTTGTCAAGGAAGAGCCTTCAGACAAAAAAAAAATGATTCCACCAGTCTTGCAAAGCAGGGATTTTCATGGACCTGTATTTCCCACTGGTATCACTACTGTGTCCTCCCGCCCTCCCCCCACACAAAAAAAGATTCCCTAAAAGAAAAGTTCAGGACTGGAGGGATTTGTGATATTTTCTTGGGGGACACACACTGGGCTTTGCCGTCAATCCGCAGATAATGGGATGAAATATTTCCACAGGTGCTGAGTGCTGACAAACAACTCTCTCCAAAGTGAGATGGATGACTGTGCAGACTGAACTGACCAACCACCTGTTTGCCTGGGCAGGTTCCAAGGGAGGGACTGGAAAGCACGGGTGATTTGTTACAGGGCAGGTCACCGAAACAGAGCCAAAGATTTGCCGAGGAGAGGGGAAAGACAGTTCAATATGGCCCCACATGATCAAATCAGTTCAGACACATGTCTGTGTGCATTACTTGAATGTCTGTTTATAAGTATCACACTACCAGGCTTGTCAGATTTGACAGATGGCTTGAGCGGCCAGAGCTCTATTTCATCAGTACACTTCAGAAATCAAATGAACATTGGGCCCACTTGTTTCAGACTGGATCTGGATCTTGATCAGTGATCCCAAAACTGGTCCAAACAGGCAGTACTTGGTGTCAGTGAACCCGCACGAGGTCACTGATTTTTGATTAGGATCCGTGTGAAACAAACTCATTTTGAATAAAAATGAGCATGAATTTTCTGAATTTCTCAGACATGACCTGAGCTCTTTCCAAAGTGAGCCAACTGTTTGGTTGCTTTCCCTGCGATCTTGGAAAAAGGAATGTTTGACACAAATGGTCCCTTCTTCACTTGGGTATTTACAGACTGACCTGACACTCTGGAACTAGAAGAGCCAGTAATGCCATCTTAATTAACTAATGTAAATCACTATCACAAGCAGCCACAGCCAATAGTATTCTGTTGTGTGCCTGCTCTTCTAATGCCAGGAGGGACAGATATGCTTTTGGAAATTATGTTACAGGATGGACACAGGATTGAATCTTCTTACCATAGACGATCACCTGGGCGGGCTCACTCTCCCGTCTCGCTGCTATGTTCTCTGCGACACACGTGTAATTCCCGTTGTCCTCCAGCCTGATCTGGTTTAATATCAGGCCCTCCTGGGTCTGCAGGTAGTGCACGTCTGACGTGTCGATGCGCACGCCATTCTTCTCCCAGTACACTTCTGGCTCGGGGACCCCGTGAGGTGGACGACACAAAAGGTGGATTGATTGCTGTGGCTGAACTCGCTGACCGAGGGGCTCTTGCTCAAACAGTCTCTTGAGACCTGTTAAAAGAAGGGAGGGGGGAAGGTAGATCAACTGCCGTTGTGTTCGAATGATGTGCCATTGAGACTTTGGAGCAAACAAACACTATGCACCGAGTTCCAGCTCGGCTGAACATTACAGTTATGAGGCATGTAATCACATAAAGACATGGCCCACGTAAACATTACATCATTGTCTGACATTAGACTAGTTGAATATACACATTAGACAGGCTGCATACACTACAACGGTGTGTAGTGTTTCTTATTCAACTTAGTGTTTCCATGGAGAACACTATTTCAACATGACACCAACCATATCCAATGACACCCAACAATCGGCAAGTTTGTCATGTGATTCAAATCTTTGGATACTGATTCAGAATTCACCTTCAAATTCAGAATCATCCAGGCAGGAGAATTAGACAAAGATTCAGTGATTGTTGGTCTGGCCAACTCAAAACAATCAAACTTATCCCATTGGGCATAGCGGCCTTCTCCTTTACTGATCTTAAAAGCTCTGATTTTTAAGCCATATGTATTGGAGTTTGTTTCCACTCCCATGTTTTTAAAATGTTGTAAATCCCATTTTTGAAGGATCATCCATGTTGTAGTTCGTTCAAACTTTCATTGTCCATGCTTTTTGCAGCATCATCAAATTTCACTCTGTCTTGAGAAGAGCTGACTATCTGTAATGCATAAATGTGATGTCCTTTCTGAGTTACCTTACAAGGCTTCTTGTTCAAAGACAAAACAGTGCTTCACTGCATTATTTGCTTCTTTGCTCTGGTGAACTCAATCCACTTAGGAAAGGTCACCAACGTGACCTCCAGGCTTGGGGGAACAAGATTACACAAAATGGACATTTTGAGACAGAGTCTGGGATTTTTGTTAGGGGCTGACATGAATGTGACGCTATTGAACATATGACAAGAGAGCAGAGCTGAAAGGGCATAACAATGGAGGTTATTCCCATGCATGTCTTTTCTAACCAACCACCTACAAAAATTATAATTTGGCCTAACCTTTCTCAAACTGCAAGAATAAATATTTTGCCACGATGCTTCACACTTGCTACTTTCAGAACTTCTACCAAATGAGCACGGAGTTATTGGTGTGACAAATTTGACAAGACTTATTAAAGGCGATTTCAAACATCTTTTACACACAGGAATTCCCTGATGACAAAAATGTTTGCTTGGCAAGGCAAACAGGTCACTTAACTTTGAGACAATTCACAGCTTGCAGTTGCTCAGAATGTATTGATGAGAAATATTTCTGGTAAGGTGTTCAGAGAAACCAAGCTCGTTATATTGGAAATTTTTGGCATTGTGGTACTTTAATTTAGAACCCCTAAAAACACATCAGAACTTTGTGAACACTTTTGACGAGTCTCAACACATTCAAGGAATGTACATGAACGTGTACATGAATGCTGAGTCATCAAATCTTTTTTACACAGATCAGTCAACTCTAAAAAGAATTTTTTTCATTAAACATGCATAGATTTATTCATCACTTCCCTCTGAAATTTTTTTGTTCGGGCTGACAGGACTTTAAGAGACTTTCTTTTGTTTTTTTTATGTTCCTATGGATACCCCCCATGTCCACTGTCTGAATGCAAAACAAGGGGGTCATTCATTTGCTGTAATGCAAGACTGGTCAGACAGTCAAATGATCCGAACAAATCATCCTTCAATGTCAGCTTTGAAGCCTCAGGCAAAAAGCACTGAGCTGTAGACAGGTCATTAAGATTTCAAAGGCAAATATAATGCTGTTATTGGCCACACAAACTTCCAAGAAATAGGCCTAGTGGCTGTAACCTCTCCTGCATGGAGATGCAGAAGAGTAATAAGGAATTTTACAGATGTTTTTTATTTTAAAGATCAATTGTTGGCTGGCTGCAAAACAAAAAATCTTGGTACATGATGAACTAAATGATTATTTCCCGTAGTATTACTCCAACTTTGTCATGACCCATCACACCTGGCTTAGATCCCCCTCCTAACCTACTCCCACTTCCAACCCTGAAAAATCATGGAAAGATTCCTATGATTTCCAATTCCCCGCTGGTCAACCCTTGGCACCTTCAGAGGGTGACAGGCTATGCAAAAGCCAACTGTTGAGTGCATCTGAACACTATCAACATGGAGATGACTGTGTCATCCACATAACATGAGCTTCTCAGATTGGCGTGTGACACGCAGCAACACTCCTCAATACACTCCAATCCTTTGCAGAGAGATGCACAATAGCAAACAGATAAATTGCAGTGCTCTGCCTTGTGCGTAAAGCTAAATGTCAAAGCATCAATTTATAACCAACGCAATGAATAAATGATCAGAAAGTGTGTCTTTCTTGACCGCGCTGTGATAATTGGGTCTGGCTACGCTGGTGTAATGAGGCATGAAGTGTCTCAAGAAGGAGAAGGGAAATGGAAAAGACATACTCGGGGATATATATATATATATTTTCTGCCTCTCCGAATCACAGCCCAAATGCAATTCAATGTGGGTGGCATGTCGAACTAAGGAAATTAGAGACCTCTTGAACTTACGAGCAGAATAAAAAAATGGATGCAAAGGGTTTGTGAGGGATAAAACCTGTGATGTAAAAAAAAACCCGCACCCTGACAAGGGGAAAAGGTAAATCAGTTCCATTTTGTTTCAGGTGATGTTGATTTACCTCAACTGCTTATCTGTGGGGCTATTTCACAAAGTGGTAAAAACAGAAGGCGTAAAAGTCTTGAGTTCTAACCCCCCAACCTCTCTGTAAACAAGTAAACATTAATCCACAGTAATGTAGATTAATGATGTAGATTAACAACGAGAAAACTCAAAGCTGCAAACGACGACACAAAGAGAAGGTTTGTTTGGTTCTTTGGTTTTCCTGTTTCTTGTTTTCGATTTGAATCGTGCATTGTGGAAAGTGCAAAGAAAAGCAATGGAACAATCCATGGTACTTGGAAGGTTGGGCTCTCACCGTTTTATCAGATCTATGAGAACAACTTGCCCTGCTGTCATTTTTGCTTCCCTGCACCCTTTAAACCAGAGATGAGCTTGGGGCCCTAACACGATTCAACAATGTCAGGCTACAAGGAACCTGTGGGGCAGGCCTAAAGACTCACTCTCAAGGCTGCGGCACAGCCTCCAAGATCCACTGAGAGATCCCTCCAAACAATCCCTGACCCTACATCAACATGGAGAACAATGGGTCCACGTTCTCGGTCTCTGAAGGCTCTCAAACTTAATTAACAGATTCTCTTTCCCGAAAAAACTCCCCATGTTCAAGGCCCAATCACGACAGTGTTTATTTACTCGCGCGTGCCTACCCCGAGACCCTGCAACTCACTCCTGTACAGCCAGTGACTCACGGAATACACTTGTTCAAATATTTCCCCTGACTCGGACGCTATTCATCCTGCCCACTAATTTCAGTTTGAGAAGGTGGTCGCCGAGGATCATTAAGACACGGATTACCCGCTCTCGCCCGCCCCTCCTAGGCCTACAAACAAACTCGTCCAACAGTGAGTTCACTCCAAGCAGGCCCGCACCGTCATCATTGTGCAGTCAAGTCCCTTCCGCCCAATCAAAGAAAAAAATCCAAGTTGCGTTTCAGATTACAAATTCAGGGGGGGTGGGATGGAGTGGGCCAGGATTGGCTATCTCGTGGAAGCCCATTGTTATGGTAACCGAGGAAATGGAGTGGGCCAATGCTCCGACCCGCGTATCACTTTTCCCAGTATTCGCTGCCTAATTGAACTGCGCCACTGGAGGACCATTGTTCTCTTCCTCAGTGCCAATGTGGCCAAAACGGGGTAACCGGACCCGCCCGTACAAACAGCGCCCGAAATAGACACTGTTTTCAATTAACACAAAGTGACAGTAATCCACTGTCCATTGAACGAATGCTGTTGACTGTGGCACCTCCTTGGGGAGAAAAAATGGAGAGCTGCTTGAAAAACTGATAAAAAGGGGGGGGGGTCTTTACATCGGGCACATTTCTGAGTGAGACCAATATTCAAGGCACAAGGGGAGCACAAAAGGGCCAGCAAGATCAGTTTTGATTAGGTGGCCCCTCGTGTGCACTCTTATGGATCTGGGATTCATGTGAAATGTCCGTACACAGTAATAACAGGGTGGGGAAAGGACACTGTTGGTTTATGGCGAAAGTGAAGACAGTTTCTGGAGTGTCCAGGCTTGTTGCATGGAATTTTTTTCAGCTGTTTGAAGCTGTTGAAGGCATTGCGAGTTCACCCTCAAATGCTCAAGTGGGCAATTTTTAGACTTGGAAAACTTTTCATGAAAACATTTCTCATTTTGAATTTGATCAAACCAAAATCTCATGTATGATCAGATTTGAAACAAAATTCTGAAACCAGTCATACTTTTTTTTTTTAACAATTTCATCTAGTGGATCTTTATTCAATTTCTGTACACTTTATTCTGTAAGATTGAAGAATACACACTGACACCTTCAATGTTATACTTAAAGTATTTGTTCAGTGAAACATTTTTTTCACAATAAAATTTAACACAATCATTATATTTAAAAATTGCTACATGAAGATTTTACACAGAGCATCGGCCTCAACCAGCAATCTTGTGTTTGACAGAAGTACATGTAATCGCTTCAAAATTAACTTCCACCAAACGGTCCATTTGATATGAAAAGGAGCCCTCAAATTAATTCAGAATATCTAGTTCTGCACGACAGTTCAACGAATGCCCAGGGTTAAGGCCAGTTCGTACTTCAGCTGAACACGAAAGCGAGGCAAATTTGACGTCAGTGAACACCTGCAGCAAAATTTGGGGCACACATATTTGGCCAGACATCACAAAATCACATTGCTGTTCCCTTTTGAGTGAATATAAACCGGCCTTAACAGTGTAGGCAGAGAGCCCCCGGAACAATTACGTTAGAATCATGTCAATGAAGCTTTACAATATTGTCCAATTAAAATATTACACTAAATGCAAAATCTGAGACAAACAAAACTCGGGGCACAAAATTTCCACAGGGCAGTCTACTGGGCACAGCCGACTAAAAATCTGCCATGGGTCAATTTTAGTGGTCTTCAGCCGAAGCACTAGGTGTTCACTCACTTGCTATGCGCACGTATCCCTTACTACTCGTCGCGTGTGTGTTTGTGTCACTCCATCCAACACACTGGCAACTGTAGTCCTCGTTGCCAAAGTACTGCTCCACATCTTCTTTGGTGATTGCTATGGCAACAAGAAAACATATACTTCTATAAGCACACTGGCAGGGAAACAACGGAACACCTGTCAGTGAAACATCTTTGCTAGTATTCGACCACAAACAGACCCCTTCTGGATTCTTCCATTGTCCTTAAAAATACATGAAACACTTTGGATCAAATATACATAGGTGGTTTCAACAAACCTCAGCTCTAACCTCCAACCCAATTTCCTTAAAAGTATCCATGTTAGAAAGACCCAGAAAATTTGTAGAAAAAAAGAGAGAAATGCTGACAGACTTTATCAATACATGCAAGTTTAACATTTAACCCTCCCTCTAAAAGAAGAGGAAAGATTCCTCGGTTTGTTGCTGCTGGCAATAAAAAGCTTGTGTCAAGTCCTGGGACCACTGAACGGTACAATACATGATTCAAAGCCAAGAATGGAAGCTGATTTGGGTCTACATTAATTAGTAACTACTTACGAATGGTTCAGAGTTCAGAGTAAAAGCCATGTGATACCAGGTTTTCAAAAAGGACCCTCCATAGGGCCTAGGGCTCCACTGGGCTTACTTTCTACTTTAGAAAATTTGCATGTTAAGCAACAATCAGTGGGAAGCCAGTCAGAGGCAACATGTATTGTACATATTTTGACTGGCAACCGGTTTCTGCCAAACAGACTTTTTAACGCTTAGCAGGTTCCTGTGCTGAGCTGATCCATGAAAACCGAACCCCTTGCTCTTACATATGCTGATGATCATGAGCTGCTCTTCGATGTCATCAAAGGTTTCGTGGTGCTCCAGCCGCTCAGCCGCCATCCACTCTCCGTTGCACTGGAAGTAGAGCTGGAAGACGGGCTGGGCCCGGCAGGAGAGGGTGACCGGCCGGTTCTTGATGATGTAGGCATCTTGAGGCTCCTCAGAAAAAACTGGAAGAACAGCAGGAGGACCAGTTGCTGGCAGAGCTCCTATTGAGTAGAATGAGAAAAGTACAGTGGTTTTATGAAAATGGTTACAAGAAACTGACACTTAAACTTGGTGAAACATATGATATATATGTGATGCATCAATTGGTGAACGTTAAAGTGGATGGTGGGGGTGGGATTTTGGAAGAATTTTTCAATCAATATCTTTATCAGACACAGCTCAGCTGTTCCCTGTCTTAGATTGAAACAACTTCAAATTTTGGGTCAAAATATCTTTCATCTCTTCACTCAAGTACTTTTATCTTGACCAATCCAAACAAGAAAAAAATAATAAAAAAATTAACCTCAACAATTGAAGAAGAAACCTCAAACTCAAGTTTTGAAATGACTATGGCTCCAGCTCTAGCCCAGTCTTAACCTTAGACCTACATTTCAAGGTCTGAGCAGTGGTAGGCTATGACCAAAATGGCCCGCTGTTGGCATGTGCCTCTCATATTTACAACCAATGAAGGCATAGACTGTGCTCTGGACACCAGACTTGAATGCGGCTAATTTAATATACAAACTTCACCCATTTTGAGCTTTAGATTCCAATGGACTCAAAGTAACACTGTACTCAGATTAAAAAAAAACAGCCACTAACAGGAGGTGAAATTTTGAAAAATAGAGGAACTCGGTTCAGAAATGAACCCCTTTCAATCTGTTATTAAAATCTAAGTTCATTAGGTTCAGATTTTTCAAGTGAACTTGTGTCATCTTAAAAAGTGCAAGAAAACTCTGAATGCAAACAGTGTGTGAAAAACTAGACTATGGCGGCATTTGCCCCAGATTTGTCACTCAACAAAACTCATTGGCAATCATTTAATAACACATTTTCGCAAGAAAACACAACCAGATTGTTAGCGTGCCAGGCTCTGCCTTTTGCAAAGGAACCCCCTTAATCTGATCAACATGTTCCGACCGGACTAAAGCTGAAATCGTCACTCATCGCAAGTCGTTAAAATTCATTTAAATAATATTACATACACGGAACAGCCAAGAAGTAAATGATCCATTCACAATGTCTGCATGAGCCTCAGACCCCTCACTGCAAAACTCACTAAGCTTGCTCGGGCAAAACAGCTTCGGATCGACTAACCATCTGGTGAGACTGTACTCACAGACGAGTCTGAAGTGACTTTAATTCGCAACAGATTGCGACGCAGAACGGAACATCTGTCTCTGACTAAGAAAGAAATCAACTCGGGCAATGAAAGGGCGCTGAAAACTTGAACTTGAAATGTTCTTCCCATCACTGGCTGTGTTTGTGACCTCAAAAAACTTTCTCCCAATGAGGTGCCTCACTTGTGAATCATTAAGCGTGACCTTTGACACGTATATTTTAGGTGGTGATGGTAGTACACCCAGAATATGGAAACTCTTTTAATAGTACAAGGGTATGATATAGATGTAGTCTGTAGACATTATGCAATCTATAGCAGGCTGTCTGAAAAAGTCTTCCCTACAACTGGGAGCGCCAAGCATACAGGCAAAATCACAGGTTGAAAGAACAGATGCCGCAGAGATGAGAAAAACAGCTTCTGTGATTACATTAAACCCCAGAGGAATAATGCACTTTGTAGACATAGTGTTCAACAACAATGCCACATGCAAAGATTTGTGCTAAAATCCCTAGCATGAATTGGAATACACAAACATAAAATCCCTATTTTTTGGTTATTATTGGTATTATTTATTGCGCTGAAACTCTCAGCCTAATTTCTTGAAGTTCCTTGTCCACATTCACCTTTAATTGGTGAAACTTATATTGCTCGGCAAATATACCTGTCCAGCAAATAATGCTGAGAAATTTGAACAATCAGTGAAACCAGGCAAGTGTTGAAACACTGTGGCTAGTTATCCATTCCTTTCAGAAAGATTTGAGCTCAAATGGAATCTCAAGTTGTTACTTCTGGGGAAACATTTCAATATAACTCAATAAACATTCCACAGCACGGGGAGCTCACTGGCAATGGTCACCAAAGCAGGAGAAAAGACTGTGTGGAAAAGAAGTAAGCCACTGAAATTGACCTCCAGCTATGAAGGAATTGAGCCAAATCCTTGACAGAGACCGGGCAAGGTTATCATTGGGTCACCTCACAGCATAGCAATAGAGGCTGGAGTAGATCTTTCCTGCAGTCAGCTCTGGGCCTCACTGTGGAAAGGTCAGGATTTTATTCAGCTAAACCAAAGAATCAAATCCTGATGGTTTTTTAATGTCAGTTAATCAGACATCAAAACAAGTCAGGTCCCCCCTTCCTAATCTGCCTGGATGCTTGGATATGAAATTTCACTACTCTGGATTAAACAGGTGCTTGAGCCTTCTAATGGACACAGTGCAGTGTGCGGTGATCTGACACAGCAAATCTCCAGGTATTCTCAATATGTACATTGACATGAAATCAGCACAAGCAGGAATCTGCAGAATAGGAAGAAATAAAAGATTTCTGAAGCTCAGTCTCATGCTTTCAAGATCTCCAGAATCAGCAGAGAACCTAAACACTATCTAAACAGACTGTTATCAGATGTGATACATAATTCTTGCTGTCTTATCTTTAAAGTGAAGGACCTCTCAAAAGTTTGGTCACTCTAAGTTCACTTGAGCAAACTGAACTTATTCGAGTAAGGGGATCTCCAAGTGTTGTTTTCCTCACTAAACAATAGTTCACTGTATGTTTCAACACCTTACATACATAAACAATGCTTCAAAATCCTGCCAAATTGATTCAAACTTTTGTAACTGTAAGGCTATGCTTTCAAATATGTTCCACTCAAATTTCAAAATGAGTAAATTACGCGTAGTCTGGCCATTATTATCCCTTATTCTGCTACGCTGGTAAAAAAAACTGAACCATGATTTCAGTGCTTGATAAAACATTTCTCTTTAAGAATGAAATCTGAAGACATATCCAGAATTTGCCTGTAAACATATCTTGTGTGGATGGTGAGAGCTCTTGCACAAATGTTAGCATTCCTGGACTGCAGTGTTGGTATGCAGAAGATGCCCTACAGACAGCAAGCAGGATTAGCACTGGCCTGGCTGATGATAAATGGGGCTGCCGAGGTCGTCAGTGCAGGAGATGACCAGGAAGAGAGACGAGGAGGGGAGAGCCTGACATGTGATGGCAAGAAAGAGTTGATATGCAGCAGCACGTTCTCGCGCGGGCAGAAGGAATGTGCGCCGCAACACGTTGCAAGGACAGAATTAACAACCATTCATCATCTTTTTGAAATTGATTAGGAATCGTTCTCAAATTTTAAGTCCTCTGCAGATGGAGCTGACAGACAGTACTTACAAATTTACATGTATGTTTTACAAGGATGAATCTCATGTAAGACAAACCAAATTATGGTGTAATGTAATGTAGCTGTGTAGAATTTCAGATGTCATTCAAAACTAATCAGAACAGGTCAGAAAAACAAGCATGTAACGCACAACGTTATGTGCATGCAATGGTTATATGGTGAATGTAGAAACTTTTATTCGTTTTTGAATTTCACAATCATGAAAATACGCTGGAGGTTGGGCCCCTAAGTACATTGGGCTGACCTGTACACTACCACATCAGTATTACAAAAAAGAAACATAGCAAGCCAGGAAAACTATCAACGTCATTGAACTAAACTATGATCAGCCTGAACGGCACTCCAAACAAACAGTTTGATGCAGTGGTCATTCTCCAAAGGCCCTTGAGGTCTCCCTAATGACTGGACAAATACAATCTGATCCATGGCAGTCAACATCAGTTCGGTTCTGGTTAGAGTCTGTCGCATCCTGAAGAGATTCCAGTCAACCTGACTTTGCAAAGTTTTGTCAATTTGCTTCTGTTTACGTGAGCACAGCTTCAGCCAGTTGGTTACAATGTTTGGCATTTGAACAGTAGACATAACCATCATCGGGCAATGAAGTGGCCACGTGTCTAGTATTTTGTTCCTCTCAAAGTCAAAGGTCATGGGGGGAGGGGATTTGGGTATGTGAAATTCTGAACTTTTCAGTTTCGTTGGCAAAAGTACATTCCTGAGCTATCCACCCTTGTTGAAGTGCACCCTCTACGGCAAAGAGATGGGTTGGTGGAAGACCATACATTATGACACTAATTGACTGCACGTACTTAGTGCATTCTGCACCAAACATGCACGAACTTGTGCATGTAGACATTGAGTTCCCACCAAAGGACAGCCAATGCTAAAAAAGGGGTACCCCCTCCCACTTTGGTCAGATTGGCAAAAGACATACCCGTGACCAATGCTTCTTACAATTACATGTAATGTCAGATGTTGTCAAGCCCTTTGAACCTCGGATATGGTGAGGTGTGGTGAAAAAGGTGACGTAACAATCACTAATTCCCTATACATAACTGGTCTTAAGTCTTTGGGGTCTTAACGTGAAAATATCTTGGACTGCCTAATCTATCTGAAAATTTCAAGACGAATTCCACCAAACACCAGTCTGTGGTTTAGAAGTGTCTCAAAACCTAGAGCATTCTATTATAAAATTCTGCCAACTCTTACTGCCCACCTGATGACACTTTAACAGCTGACAAGGAGGAAAAAAAATAAGAAATCCTGAAGTCTTTGGTCTTTTGGGAGAATTGCCTTTGCCTGGGGCGCCCAATTAACAAACTCCCCCACAAGCCATTCCCCTCCACAGCCACCAACTAATCAACTCTGACATTTCACTGGGCCAGAGAGAGAGAGCGAGAAAGAACCTCTTGACCATACCTGGCCCCTAGATTCCGCCAAACACTTGTTCCAGCCCCTTGATACTGAAGCTCTCTAGACCCTTCACAGGCCCTCCATGATTGTGTTAAGTAGTCTTTAATGGTTCGGCCAATATGTATTATCTTGAAAACACAACGGCCCCAGGGCTACACTCAGGCTACAGTTTGGATGATTTTTCCAGGCCACGGCACCTCAATTTTCACCTACATGGAGGGGGAATTTTGGGATCCTTAAAATTCCGTCCATGTAACCGTATGAACTGGTTGTGTTCTGTGCTGTAAAAAAACGGTGTATTTTTTTTTCTTCTAGGAACACAATGTGTCCATAAACTGAACAAATAGTGAAGCTAGTAAAATACCTCTGAAATTTGAGTCATTCAATTATTAGTGATGTTCTTTATCTCTGTTTTTATGCTGACACAAAAGACATGGATGACCATTACAGTGGGGCCACAGTATCAAGTCAAGGCAAGCAAACATACCAGTACCGTCTGTAAGCATCAGATGGGAAAAGTTCATTAAAACAGTGAGACAAAAAGATCCTGTTTTGAATTAGAATAGCAGCTCAGTAAAGTTTGTAAAGTGCACCCTCTATGTGAATTATAAAGCCCTTACAGGTCTGGGACCAAGCCCAAGTGCTTTGGTAAAATAGGATGTCTAGATCGAATGCTAATAATGTGCAATCTAATTGCTAAAGCTGGTTCGTGACCTCATGGGCAATGTGATTTAGGGTGAAGCAAGAGAGTCTCTCTTTAAATGTACAGACAAATGGGTAAAATGACAACTATGACAATCTTACTTCCATCAGAAATCTACAACTTGAATCAAGGAGAAAAGCCCGTTCAGAAAAAAAGAAATGCATGGAGGTAAAGTGCCTGCGATCATTCAACAAAAATTGTCCCAGCTTTTCTGGAAGGTTACAAGAATCAAAAGTAATGAGAGTCACCAATGATATAAGCAACCAGAGCAATGAGCAACCACTTGTCAAGAAAGAGACACATCCTAGCACAGACAGTGTAAACTCTCCCACCGGGCCAATTTGAATGAGGCACATTATACTTTTCCATGATTACTTGGCTCTCTCAGCATTCACAAAAGCCAGACATCGGTCTGACAAATGAAAAAAAAAAAAGAGGCCAATCAATGAGACTTCTCAATTTGTAATACCGCCCAGCCCTTCCAAAACATATACAAACAGGAGAAATTGGTTAGACATTGCCTTTTCTGAAGCTGTATCCGATGGAAGCCTGACGGCCCAAAAGCCTGTCTCGCTTTCTATTATTTTTCGGGGACCAAACTGTCAGATTTTTGTAACAAACGACCGTCATTTCCCAGAGAATTACCATAAACAAATGTCAGCAAAGCAAATTAGCAGAGCAGTGTCGTCGGCCGCTTGTTAGCAGCATGTTTGATTAGCTAGCTTGATGTCGGACACCGCGACAAGCGGGAGCCGATCGCTAGGAAATAGGAAGTCTGGCCGAATTCCGTCAAATTAACACAGCTGTCTCTTAGCTCCACATCTCTTGTGCACATGTGGTAAAACATGTTTGAAATCTGTTTGAGATTGGAACATAAATCGAATCCACTTTTGATGAGAAGTTTCTGCTTTCCAAAGACTCATGATTTGTGTCTTGAAGACAGCAGAAGCTTAAAGAAAACTCACCCCTAAATCAAGTTTAGAAACTGACCTCTGTGAGTGTCAAGTGCGAAGAAAAAGGTTGGGAGGGCAATTTGTCCAATCAATGTGTGATTCTTACCAAAGTGCAATTTCCTTTCAGGAAAAAAAGGTTCCTCATTTAAATGTGCATGAAATTATACAAGATACGGAAATATTCATGGGGTTCCCCCACAATAAGCTAAATTCTTCAAGCACATTTTATGTTGCCCGCTGAGGGAAAACGCTTCCATTTTTTTGAGCTACCACTTGCAGCATCTATTAAATTCATTTTGCAATGACACACCATTTCACTTAATTAGATTCACTAGAGCGTGCAACAGGGTGTGATATAATTAGTCTATTTGTTTCAAGGCTCATCGTGGATTTTTTGCTGGATGATGGTTACCAACAATCACACCCACAGCGGTCAATTATCAGTCAGGCTAATTACCCGGCAGTTGATTACTACACACCTGGCTGTGTTATTCAGAAGCTTCGCTCTGTGTGGGGCCATAGTGGGGCACACAGCGGTGTGGGGGAATATCAACCCCAATACTCATCATGTGACCTTTTTACACAAAAATTGAACGTTCTGATGGCGTGATGCTTTTACCAGGCAGAGGCAACTCCTTCATGCTCATTATTCAGGGGTGTGAGTGGCCACACAATTAAAGCTTAAAACAGCTTGTCAAAAGCAGTGGAAATTAAATTAAAAAGTTCCAATAGTTTTATGCAGTGCAGGTAAACAACAATGCTGAAATTCGGAGTCAAAAGCTTAACAAAATGCAGAAATCAGCTGGAAGAGCTCAATTCTCACACCCCTAGTTATTTGAAGAGAACTTTGATGTTCCAAACAATACCGTACAATTAGTACATGGACTGGACTCGAACCCAAAGCCTTTAGACAATCCATAGGATCTCAGTTTTTACACAAAAGCCAGAAAAATCCACTCCAACCCCTTTGAAATAAAAACAAACAAACAAACAAACAAACAAACAAACTTGCCAAGACCTAATAGGGTACTGCAAACAGTTCACAAACGTTTACCCCTTTATTAAGGCCTATGAGATGCCACAAGGGGTCTATGCATAAATATATATACATATACATGTATATCTGGTTGGCTGCAGCACCCATCTCATTAAACGGGTGGGCAGAATTTACACTTGCAGGGCTATAAATGTCACTATGGGTTTGTCTCTGTGTGGCTTTTCATGTAGCTTATATGTAAACACAAATATGCTACAGAGGAGCTACACTTGCATGCACTTTCTCTCAGATCAATGGCAATGGCTGCTTGAATCGATTTCAGACTGACACGAATTACTCTTTAATCCTTTGAGCTGTGTGGCCTACATACATGTATTATTTGTCCACTTGCCTGTCTCCCTGTGTTCGGCTGGAGGTTATTTGTTTTTTCCATGTGGAAATCATGAATCCAAATACAGCGAAAGAATTGTGAGCAATGTCTCATGGGAAGAACCAATCTTTTAATTTTCTATGAAAATGTTCCAAAGGTCCAGCTATCTCTAGAAATGGCCCTTTTCAAGACAAATGTTCCAAAGCTGGATTTTCAGACAAGTTTAGCACTCAGGGAATGCACAGCCTTATTGGTTACTGTTCTGTTGCAGCAGAGCAACAAGCTTGATCCAGGTTTACTTCTGTCAGCAGGCCGCCACACATATCTGCCCCAGGCTGTTGTGGTATTGTTTTTGTGCATTACCAATGTCAACAAAGGGAGCTGACAAGAAAAGCCTGGGCCAAGGTTTTGTTGGCTGCTATGGTCTGTCTGGGCAAGAAAAACTGGTTACTTTCTAATGAGCTGAGTCTACAATGGGTCCTTTGCAGGAGTGGACAATTGAAAAAGAGGCTACACTGGCAAGCTTGAAGCACTGGGAAACAGTTCTTATGTAATAACTTAGTAACGATGTTACTACATCGTAGTAACGATGGGCATGATGGTGATATTAGCGCAGCCCGACCAAATCCATGCAAGGGTAGGAATGGAGAGACCAAGGACTGTCATGTGGGGAAACTTGACAAACTGAAATTGGAAATGGATTCCAATGTACAGCACCTCCCTTGTGTGTGCTGAGATTTTTTGAGATTTTTTTAAGTTGATACTCAAATCGGCCAACCTTCCTGATTCAGAACTGGAAAAAAAAATATTTTGAGAAGTCTTGGATCTGCCCACCAACAATTTACTGTCAGATACAAATGTAAAACAAAAAAAAATTGTTTTGCTCTGCTGTCTGACCGACGGCAAAGTCCCCAATTCAATTTTGTGAGTTGTGGCCCTCAGCGGCTGGTGCCAGTGGTAAGGGATACCTTGGGTTTTTTTGAAAACATTTTGTTTGTAATCTTCCTCCAGCTTGAAGACTGTTTTTTGTTTTTCTTGAGGTGATAGAAAATACCTTTTTTCTTCTGTCCTCCTCCAAAATTTGTCTTAAAAAATCTGAAAACCAAAAATCTGTGTCTTTGCTCTGAGCTTATACCAACCGCCTTGGACGGTGTACACATAATGCTGTGTTGGACTAATGGTGGTCACTTTAAAACTCAGGAGTACTCAAGCCAATGCCAATGAGCCCAAGCATGGGTTCATAGGAAAATCAGTGAATGGATCAATTCATTTATTAATGAAACAGGAACACACATGGCACCGGTAGGGTCCGTCCATGTGCGATACATCCCATTTCAACTCCAAAGAAACTCGCATCCGTCAACACACACATGTTCTCTGTGACGTAAATTGTTGGTAGAAACTCTCCAACCTTCTCAGCCCACTGGAAATGTAACACAATGAAAATCACTGCGTCCTCTTCTAAGAAATAATAAAACAAATGTTAAACCTTCACTGTTTGGAAAATGGATTAGTCTTTTTCCCTGTGGTCTAACACACAGGGCACAACTGCATGGTTTACAAGCGTGTGTATACAGATTGATTTACAGTGAGTTGGAGGGTCACTTTACAAAATTGCACAACATTCTTAAAAGGCACTTGAATTCTCAAGTCAACAGACAGTTAAGACAGTCAGAGAAAAAGCTGTTCATAGTTGACAGGGGTGAAGTCAATGAGTTTAGTGGAATTAAAAGGGTGAAACCATTACATGCAGCTGTGTACATTTAGGTTGAAACATTGTACACACATTGTATAAAGGGCATCAGAAAAGCAAAGTGTATCAGACCTTGCTCATTTCCAAAATGCGACAAAGGTTGGTCAGATTTTCTCACAATCCTCAAGTTTTCTTTTCCAGACCATGTTTACAACCATAAAGTGCAAGAAAGTGAAAAATCTGCTCCAGGAAGTATCAACAGTCG
Organism: Acanthaster planci; assembly: GCF_001949145.1. The sequence goes on along the minus strand of NW_019091391.1, from coordinate 1,783,361 downwards.
GGCGTGTCACACAAAATAATGCAACATTTCCCATTGTATAATTAAATTTTCTCAGCAACCAAGTCATTTGGTGCTCACCGTCAAGAAAACTTTCGGTTTCGCTGTTTATAAAAATAAAACCAGAAACTCCTGGACCCTGGGGAAAAGTTGCACCTTACTGGAATTACCCCAAACTTGTAATACCATTTTTCACTGATCACACATTACACATGCTGTACATGTACATATTCCAAACTGCAATAAAGACTATAAAGGTAACTGCATGAATTCTCACAAAACTGAAGTTTCAAAAATGACAATAACTGAGGATATACGTGATAAAATGTAAGATGATCATGCAAAAAAAGCAATGTTGAGTACATGTAGGTCCTGGACTTTAAACTTTCCAACATGAAATCTTTTTTTGAGTTTCGCCTTTCATAACTTTTAAGCTAAAGATTGTCTTAAACAGGGTTTTCCATGCCATGAAAATATATAACAAAGGAATTGAACAGGTGTGAGAAAAGCTTCATTCAGCTTCATCTTATTACTTCGCCTCCATGGATTCAATCATACACAATTCCAAGTCTCACCACGTGCGTTAGCACTCCATCGGATACAGATCTAGCACACCTACGTGCTACTGGTACAAAAATGTCAAAATTTCACTTAAATTTCATGATGCGTATCAGGAAAGCTTCCATGTCACCAAATGATGTGTTCGCCCCAGATATTTTGACAGATCCCAATATCCCAGGAGAGCCACAAACAGAATAGAACAGACACAGAAACAGAAAAAAACTGTGATATATATCCCACTGATTGACACATTCATTTGATCAGGGTCCAATTTAACATTCGGCAGGTACTGATTGGTTCTCTGGCATGACTTCCAACAATCCACACATTTCACCACCAGCATCAAAAACAAAAAAAACCAACCTACTCAACCACAAAAGGATGGAGGGTACAACTCAAATATGTGCCAAATGCAACGAAAAAGGATTTCATTTGGGAAGCTTGCTCCATTTCCTTGATGAGAACAGAACTGTTGGAAGGGCTGGGGGCCTGACCTTGGCTTTCCGACCATGGAGGAGCCGAAGAGATGAGGTCTCTCCTCCCAGTCATCATTGAGGAATCTCAGGGATCCTGTTTCAGGATGGCTATAATTACTGTACCTCTGTTGGAATATCTGCAAGGCCATAAGGCCAACTTGGGCACTGCCCCCCCTCTTGATTAGAATTCAGAAATACAGGTTTGATACGGGAGAAAATTCACATCACTGTGCTGAAGTACACATATGCTTCATATGAAATGAGTACGCATTTGCAAGAACAGCTTTTAAAGAAATGACGTAGGATGACGTAGATGACTGTTAATGGTCTTTACAAAAATGGACTCAACACAGTAATAGTAATACACTTTTTGTGGGCAACTGCATAAGGAGGTCAGTTTTTTAGAGGTTTGCTTGAAAGCACCCCCAAAACTCTTTGAGTCTTACAAGGTAAGTTTTAAGAATGATGTTTTTTAAGAACTTGAGCGTACCTCAAAGAAAACTATCATTAAATCTGTGCAACACAATCCAGCACTGCATACTTGCTTTTTTTGGCCAAGATTACTGTTCACAGAATGTACGTTTGCTGGCATTGAGGAAAGATCCAAATTTTCCTGCAGACAAATGGCTCACGTACGCACTGCAATTTTCAATCACCTAATGGCCATAATGGTTCCTACAGGAATGTCATCTGACAGACGGTGCATGTTCAGGAGCCCTAATATCTGGTTGCCAACTCTTATTGTTTCTAAAGATAGCTTGGTTTCCTCCGACTACCTAATGCAAGGCGTGTATTCACAAACTCTGATGACACAATGTACACACGCCAACTGTTCGTGTTTGAAGAATGTTCTATCAAACATCGTTGCCAAACCACAATGAAGTTTTGAAAAAAGGCCGTACATAGAGAGTGATCAACACTTCTTTTTTACCCTAAAAGATGGGGGGGGGGTACTTTTTTCTGGTAGTTCATTTTTTCATGCGCCAAGCATTCAGGGGTTGTTTCTAATGATATACTGCAGTCATTTTGACACCAATTTTGTAGAAATCAAGCATACCAATCCTGTGCAGTGCAAATTTTTCCGAGACAGGGAGCCAAAAATCTACATTTTCTCCACAGACAAACTTGATGCACATTGGCAAATATTTGGGTAGCCTTGAACTTCAAATGACCATCATAACCATGGGTCAGATAAGTTGAAACTTCACATTACTGAAAATGAGTGTCTTTGCTTATATGGCAAGTTTTAAAAAGAAAATGGGAATGGGGCAGTGGGGTTCTGGGGCTGTGAGGCTGAGATGGTCCAAAAAACCTCGCCCTGTTTGGGATCAAAATTTATAACTTCCTGGTTGACGATATCACCCATGCTGTTGAGTTCACTGTCATTCAAGACATGATGAGTATCGAGGAACTCAACCCTGGCAGATGCTGTACATCATTTGATGGCTCAAGTGCCACATATGCATGAAGCTTTGCGATCCCGGAAGCTGGATATCCAGTTTGAAAAAAAGCCTCTTGCATCCTTGATTTTTCTCCCTTCTCAATCATCTGCCCCTTGCCAATCTTCCAAGGCATACCTGGCCTCCGTCTCATGGTAGGAACCTCCAAATAATTACCCCTCATGACAATTCCTGCCATTTTTTTTATAACCCTTCTCAGCTTTATTGGCATTTTTTCCCCCAACAGACAAATTTCACTGCCCAGAATTTGATTACTGCATGACAGACATCCGTACACATGGCCAACAACTCATCCCCCAGACTGAGAGTCTCTCAACACTGTTTGACTTAATTCTCGGTATTTTTTCCTTCTTCTTTTCTAAGTTACAACACCTTTGCGGTCTCAATCTGGTCTGGAGTGCATCCGTCTGTCAGAGTAAAGGCCGTGAAATTAAAAAGGTTGAAAGATCGGTTTGCCAACCGGGCCTTAAATTTGAAACACGTTCTGAACTGGCCCCGGCCTCGGCCGGGCAGCTGATCATCTCTGTGCGCGAGTCAAGTTTTTCAACAGATTGGGGTCTCCATGGGGGTTAATCAAGTTATGGAAGATATAACTTAATATTGGCACTAAGCACAGCCAGATAAAGCCCTGCAAGTCAATACCATGGTGCAGTTCCAGTGTGAGCAGGGACAACCGGATTAGCTTGAATGTACTTTCCAGCTCCTGGGTAAACATCCTTGGAATGCCTGTTTTCCTCCCAAGAATTCAAAACTTTTTTTTACAAAACTTTACAATTAAACATACGCTTAGAGAGGCCTGAAAACAGCAAAGGCGGAACAAGTTTCAAGGGGGGGGCTGTTGTGAGACCATTGGGCATCAGCCATTAACAGTCCGATCCATGAAGCCCTGCCCAATTATAAGATCTGCCAAAAGTGGGGGGGGGTGGGAAGCCAGTCTTCTGTCAATTCCTCTGCCAGTGCTTGAAAAGATAACAACTTGGCAAAGGTTGTCAGGATATTGTTCCGAGTTTAATTGATTTTTCACTGTTATGGGCTTCTCCACTCATCTGTCAGCATTAATGAAAGAAACCAAGAGCAAAACCCAGCAAAATGATCGAATGACAACCGTTTTCTTGACATATAATCGTGGCTTCTACAAGTTAGCAAATGTCTGCTGGCCTTGACTGCTGAAAACCAAGACATAATGGAAATATTTCAAAGTGAGGACGGCAGATAGTAGTGACTATGAAGCACATGGATTCCAAGATGTTTTCAGCCGAGGTGGATGCATTCCTTTCCGATACAAGTTACATACAGGAGTATAGATTATGTGGTTGCAGGCCCGAAGTTCCAGCCTCTCAAGCCTCTCCAAACATGTCAACAGGGCACAATGCAGCACTGTTGTGGGACTTGAGTCCACTTTTTGATGGACACTGACTCAGTTTTTGTAGGGACTCTGACTCAGTCCAAAAGACTCGAGGTCTCAGCCCAAGTTCAACCAAAAGTGACTGTTACCCATCCTCAGCAGGCGTCCAATGTAAATTCAAATAAACCTGGGGATTTCTCCCCAATAAAACATTCCTAAAACATGATGGGACTTAGGCTCTTTTAAGCTTTAAGTTTATAATTAAATTCCTACTTTTTGTAGTTCAGTTTTTCTTTTGTAGTTATGCCTTGCAAAGCATATGGAGATTTTTGGGAGAAAAATGTTACATTACAAATATTGACTATGCTTTTAAGTGGCACTATAAAGAGACATATCGCTCCTCTTTTTGTAAAGAAATTATTCCCAATTCCTGAACCAAACTGGGGCCTAATGTCTGCAGTGTGTGTAACCAATTGATGCATGATTATTCAAAGGTTGTGCCACGTTTTAAGTGTATAAAAAAAATTGGTTTATTAAATTTAAAGGACCCAGGACTTGGATTTTTGAGTGTAGACTTGGATTCTTCAGTCTTGGACCTGAGCCAGTGGGACTCGGAGTCAGAAGTGGCAAACTTTACTACAAAACCGCCAATGTGCATAGGTTCTACCAGTGAAAGCCTTGCTTCTGCAACAGTTGACGTACAGGAATTCTGCACCATACAATGCACACTGAGGTTGTTGTAGGCAGGTTGCATGTAGGATGGATGGAATCACACCATGAAACAGGTGACCTTGGGGTCATTAATTGGGACCAGACTATATTAACACCTCCCACCATGCCCAATTTGCACCTTATTAACACCTACTAGGTCAGCAGGCCCAGACTTCATTTCCACCCAACTCCTCATCTTGATGGACACATATGACAGATCTAATGAGGCTTCCTCTGAAATAAGTGAAGTTTGCTGTCTCAAAATTGCTTGAAGTTGTGAACCATCAGAACTTTTTATAACAATGGTGACATGAAATACACGTAGCCCATCAGTTCAACAAGTAGGGCCTCACCTTTTGATGGACTTTTTATAGAAATTGAATTTTGATTACTCGCACTGTATCACCACAGAAGTCCCTATATTAAGAAAGTGGGGAAAATAGGAAAAAAGAAAGAACTTCCTCTAGAATCTCAAAAAATGCAAAGGGAGCCAAACAGGTGACTTTTTGAACAGAATGCATCATTCAAACTGCAATGAACAGGTTGGGCCCCACTATCTGGAGGCCACCGGACTGCTGCAGGGAGCCCACAAAACCTGAATTACTTTACCTGTGTGGTCTGGCAAATCACTGCATCTCTTCTCCCTGAAAAGCCACTACTACTAGAAATCTGAGCAGGCCCCTTGCTGTTTAATGGTAAGATCAGATATTCCCGCAGGCAATGAGGTTTTCATCCAAAGCCCAAGAAAGCATGCTCACCTGTAGTACAGGTTCAGAGCTCCTTTTTGTGTTCTGAATGTGAAGGGCTGTGCTTGACACATATCAGGATTGTTACTGTCACAGCATGTGCAGCTGTGAACAATGGCACCTGTGTCCACACACTTAGTCTTTAGCAAAATGTTAGGTATCCAAATTTTGTCCCTGACAGAATCCAATTTTTCAGTAGTGCTAGTGATCTCTGAAGACTGTAAACTCTGCTATTAGAAAGTTTTTGAAATGAACCTACGGCAGGATTATTGAACAAAGTTAAGCTTTGATTAGCATCCATGTGCTCATAAAAAACTACTTTATTTCCATGAATACAAAATTCAAATATATAATGTACAAACACGCATCGAATTTGACTGAGTAATATGTATCAGTGTCAATGGAGTAGGCTTAAACTCAGACTGATCCACCATGATGACTTTTACAATTACCTGGAGAGCTGATTTTTAACAAAATGATTTTCGATTCTGTGATCTCAGGGCTGCGGGGCTTGGCTACTGTAATTCACTCGTCTGAGTTTATCAGCAATCCCCCTTTCATCTTGAAGCAATAAAACAGAGTCAGGTGAAGCCAAAATCATTTCTTCTCTTTCGCCAGAAGGATCTCCCCCAAACCAACTCCCAGCACAATGAACTTGATTCTACATACATGTACGTGCATTTCTATCTCTTCCCGCACCTCCTTGACTAGAGTCCCCCACGCCTTTGGGGTCCTAAACAGTGCCCAGGAAGTTATGTGAAGGAATGTTAATGCTTTGCCACAGGTAAAAGCAAATTAAATTACGGTCCTGTTCATTGCCAACAGAAGGGACTTTTAATAAAAGGTGTGATTTGCATTAAAGCTGAGGTGATAAACCAGCGCTGATTGTGTTATACTGGACTATTACAGTATTTAAGCCAGTGTCTGATTTGATTGCTGCATAATTGGATGCAGAGGCAAGGTGCTGGATTGGCAAGGCTAGTTCTTGATGGGGAACCCGCTGCATAAATAGAGGGGATTGATTAGTGAGACAGTTGTTATTGCTTCTTGGCAAGCCACTTCACAGCAGCATGGATACATGGGTCCATGTCTTGCCATTCACGGGCTGCAGCACCAGCTTTGTGTAAACTGCCATGGCATTTAGTGACAGTAAGAAAAAGAAAGGGGGGATGTCTGTCTCCTTGAGAAGATGACAGAAGTTGTACAATATAAGTTGGTATCAGTTTCATGCAAAACAAAACTGCCTTAGATTAGAAACTCGAAGAAAAATTTATCGCTTTTGGGAAAACGACACTGCTGCCTGTGCATAATACATATCACAATGACCCTCAAAACAGAACAAAAATCACAAAAAATAAAGTAACGTATATCAACATCGACTGTCTTTGGCTGATGCCTAACTTAGCTGCTACACTTAGCAAAGAAGAAATTGGGTCATCTGTTGGAAAGTTGTCGACTCTGGTGTAAAAACCGAGGAGACACCAATCACCATTACTGCGGAGGCATTACACACATGCGCGTTGTATGCATTCTTGGAACTACATGATGCAAGGGCACTTTCCTGGGTCACAATACCCCATTGGTGGAATAGGCATATTTATGCATGCAGGTCACCATCCAATAATGGGAGACTTTGAGACGGTTGGTGGCAACAAACATACAGGTCCTTTTTACCAGTTCTGAGCATGCATGTGTTGTTGTGAGCATGCATGCATAGTTCTGAGCATGTGCAATACCTTGAAAAGGGACCATTATGTCTGCTGCTACCAGTGTCTCAAAGTCTCCCATTGCTTCCAGTTCTGGTTGACTGATTATTCAATAGACATACACGAGTATATGACCAAACAAAACTTTCACCAATAATCAAAGACAGAGAATTTGTTAATTTAAAATATACATACAAACCAACAATAAACATGTAAATAAATAAAAATGCGAAAGATATAAAACACTATAAAACGGCAGCCCCTTCAACTAGAAACACATTTCAACGCTAGGACCAAGGAAAATTACCCATTGCACTTTTTGCCGAGTGGACGTGGTGAAAAATCACATGCCGGTTCATTCTGCGTATTTCACTCACGACATATAAATTTTGATTACCAGCAGCAGGTGACGCCTGGTTTACACTGAGGAGCTGCAAGATTTCTTGGCTGCGAGAATTCATCAGGTATAAATACAAGCCTCTGGTCCCAACGGTCGTAAATCTTCACTGAATCAGCTTCCCAAAGCTCAAATAGGTTCGTCTTCTGGTTCTTTTTTTTGGTAGGGTATGCGAAGACTCCAGTTCATGGTCGTTCTACGTTACTGCCTTGTGATACTTTATCCTCTTCAAACAAAACAATCCTATCGATAAAATATGGTCCTCTCTGAATATTACTCACTTTTAATTACAAGAATTTTGAGCAAAAACTCTGTTAAAAGGAAAAAGCTCCAAAAATTGTAGCAGCAAACACAGACTTCTTTTAATAGTGCATCACGTGCACAAATACTTTGAACACACTACTGCAGTTATTAAACTGTTTTACTGCCCGCTAGAATTGGTCGGTTTCCCATATTGGCTAAATTTATGAAACTGTGAGTCCTCAATTTTTTTCTCACTGACGATGCTTCAATGGAGTAAGACTAAGAGTGACATGCATCATGAAAAGCCAAAAGGAAAGAAAGGAAAACCTTTTGTGTAAAGTTGTCCAATTAAAAATCAACTTTTAAATATGGACGGTCACAAACATGAAGGCTATGACAAAAATGGGGGCACTTCAGTTTACTGCTAACAACAGTCAAGACAGAATGCCAATAACAAAAATCCACACACACACAGCTGCAGCCACAAACAAGCCAACATTGACACAGTGATAAATCAATAATAAATTGTGCACATAAAAACATTACCTCTTGGAATTCAACACTGTGGCCCCAATGATGTTCAACGCCAACTGACTAGAGATTTACTGGTATGCTGTCGTCCAATGACATGGCAGGGCATGTTTAAGTGACTATTTTGATAGTCACTAGATATCCAGTGATCTCTTTCAAACCTTCATCTCTGCCTCTCAATTAAAATTGGTCTACCATAACCACTGCGACTGCAACATGCATACATGTAAAGTAAATGTCCAAATGATTACTGAGATGCTATCCCTGACCAATAAAATACACTTTCCAAAGAGGGAGTCAAATTTCGAGACTTGAAAAGGATTTGTTCCAATCTTCACAGTATTAATTCTTATGAACGCTGAGAAATAGGTTGCACGCATGGTGGATCTTTTCCGGAGTTGAAACGAAACACACACTCGGTGTTTGTATTGTGTCTTTGACAGAGGTGTTTCAAAACAACCTGATTTCCAATTAGTCAATGGCCGGATAGACTTCTTCCACATTCCTGTGATGTTGACCAATGAGGACACAGTCATCCTCAATGTAGTAAACCATGCCTCCCCGCTGTTGCCATGAAAACCATCTGGACCTTGCTGACTACAAATAAGGTCTTTCCTAGTGACAACACATGCATTTCTTTCGAAAGACCAGTTGCCATGTAAACGTACACAACTTTCTGGGATTCTAATCCTGACCTCTGGAATACCAACCTTGTGATCCCACAAAATGGGCAATATTTTCTCTTAATTCTGAAGCATTTAAAGGTATGACTACCTATTAAAACAACTTCATCTCATAAAAATATTTTTAGTTTAATATTCTCTGAGAAAATACACACTGCTTCCAAAGACATCTTTGGTTATTCTAAAGTTCATTCTTACATTTGCACTCTTTTAAGTAAACACAGTGCTCATAACGTTTCATTTCTTTAAGTAATTGGTTGTGTGATCGATGTGTTGACGCAGTCAAGATTAGCTCACGTTCTCATCCTGTCTTATTTTCTCTATAGTGAAAGCCCTCCAGTCCTATAGCTGGTTTCCATCAGCCCCAAAGTCACGCACTCCATTCTGACATACCGCATCAATAAGATGGCCATGCCACCCACTACCGCCCAGTCACAGCACGCAGTCGCAAGCTTCCAAATCGTAGCCAAACGTAGCGAGAAATGCACCGTATTTATCCATCTGCACAACATTGGTGTCAGTTGCGTCACTCACGTGAAAAAAATAAATATGATCCAATTATGTGTGCCATGAAGGTTCATCTGTAGCCAGTGTGCATTAGAAATTGTCTGAAAGGGTGTTTAGGCATACACAGGAGTTAGGACTGGTAAAGGGTGGGGGGTGTGCTCTTGTTTGGTTAGTTCTTGAGGGTCTTTCCAAGTGATGAATACGTCTACCGTGATGGGTGTATCGACCACACTTTACACTGGCTCTCGTGGGAGCTGTCGAAAAAGTGCACTTGCCACCGTCTCCAATGATTCTGTCATGGAATCGCTGCAGGAGGGAATCGCAGCAAATGCACGCGTCTTGGTTTGCCAGTCATGCTAGAATGATCTGTGATCATCCGGTGCACTTTTTCTTAATGAGAATATAACGTGGCTGGATGATCACTTGGGCAAGGACTGCTCTTAAATGGTCCACACGAACACAGTGCAGGAAACACTTTCAATCTCAGCTAATTTGGCCGAAAAATTGGCTATTAGGCATTGGTAGCTTGGGCGAAGACAGGTGAAAGAAGTCTCCAGTTTGGGAGGGGTCTATTCACAAACGTTGACCTAATACTCACACCTATCTGTTATACACCTATCTGTTATAATTGCCAAGAGAGGCATCACGCTGTCTGTTTTCAGGAGGTCAAACACTTTGTTTTTGAGAGGTAGAAGTGGTTTTTTGGGGGGTCCCCCACAGGTATCCCTCCCTCAACTGTCATCATTTGACCTCACCCTCCAAATTTCTCATCTTTATAGCCAGTTAACGTCAGATTTTTTACCTGAAAAAGCTGCTGGGAGTGTTTTTTTTCCAGCAAATTTTTTAGAAACTACAATTTATCTATGACACAACTAAGCACAAATTAATATGTCAATTGTGGAAATGGAAGAAGTCTTAAACAAGTGTACACATCCTCTGCGGATCAAATAAGGAAAATAGCACTCAGTCTTTGGTTGTGTCACAAAGCATCTAGATCAAAAATTGTTGAACCCTTCCATGGACTTGAAGCAGCATGCTCCAGCTCACCAACCAACTTTATGGGACTAGGCCAACAGCGACTGCACGACACCTTTTATTTCCTTCTTCTGAATCCTGGGTCAATTCCAAGAGGAAACATACAGCCAGTGAGTGGCATAACTGTGCTGGCACGTGGGGGGGGGAAGTTCCCTGTGTGAATGCCCCCCCCCATTTGAAATGCATGAACGACCTCTGCGGCAGATCATTGTCTTTTGGTGCCCCCTTGGAAAAAAATGTGTGCACCCCCAGGTGTTCACCTTCCCCTTGACATAATAGCCCTACTTATGCACCCCTCAACTCCAACACTTTGGGTATCCTGGGCTGTTTGAGTGTCGGAGGAAAACATTTGTTGAGTATAATTAAGATGCTGCTAAGAACAGACAGTAACAAAAAAGGGCAGAAAGTTGTTAGAAACAATAACATGTCACTTCTGATCAACAACAGTCTGTGTGCCTTATTGGAATCGCTGTCAAGAGAGCCATTTGTCACTGTATGATTTGCAGTGCCTTTTAAAATGTTGGTCTTATCTTGAACTGTCGACTGACAAGGTGGCAAGCCAAGAAAAAAGTGACAAGTTAAAAAACTTGCAGAGGACAAAGAGAAAGTTGAATTTTCTCAAAGAGGGTCCAAGAAGTTAAGTTGTTGATAAACATAGTGGCAGCATGCTTACAGGAGTTTACATAGCAGCAAGGGAATCCTGTCAGTTATGACTCCAGCTCCCAGGGTAGAGGACTGTGACCCAGCATGGAGAAAAGGGTCAGCTTAGGGTCAGCTAGAGGTCAAACATCAAGATTGGCACAGTGACAAGTGTGTGCAACCCCACTCAGGACTGTGTTGACGTTCTGTAGGGTAACAAGTATACATGTACTGTACACTCTTCACCCAGGAACAGGATTTTGAACTCTCGACTTCTATTACCTCAAATGGCTGGGAATCCAAGACACCAAAGACTACAATGCCGAACAGCTTCATACAGGTACCAGCAAATGTAATTAGATCATGGCCAGAAATGAATAGTCTCTATAAAGATAATGTAACGACCACATGCCATTTTGCTGTAGCATATGGCAAAATTACACCGTTGCCTGCCATGATAACCTTAATGAACGAGCATTTCTTCCTGAGCCATTTTAGATCAATTTACTTTTATCTCTGACCAATTTGACCAGCCTCACAACAACATTCACTTCTGCAAACAAATGGGTCGTATATGCTTCACTGACAGTGCTGTACATGATGTAGGCCTAGATCTTCCATTACTGTCACCATCAATAAATTTGAAATAAATTTATAAAAAAGCCATAAGTTCCATTTGGGGATGAAGATAGTACTCAAGGACTACATCACTGAAACTGCTTTCTGAAGTCTTGCGGTTGGAATTAGCAACACCAACCAATGTCATCAGCAAAAGGGTTTAAAGTCTGTATCATTGTTCAGACCCATTTTTACGACACTCTGCCAAAAGGGCTTAAAAACTTTGCCAAGACAGTTATTTGTTGCTTCAATTTTGGGCCATATTTCATTACCACCATCACTTTGACCGTCCGTCAGGGGGGGGAAAAATTACTGTCTAGGACAAATCTGGGGAGAAATACTGTCCACTGCTTGCACTTTGTGACCCGAGGCATATTTTGCTGGCAGTCTTAAGAGGGATCTGACACAATAATGGACGGCCCGGAGAAGTGCCTGCGATTTGTTTAACCACTGTATAAACATTTTCCTGGGGAGGGGGTGCCCCAAACATGCATACACCAGGAAACTGCCGACCATTTCTTCCCTTACGTGAATGAATATTTTTAGAAAAGACTATTTATCAGATCCATTCTTGGCCTAGAAACCCATTTGGGGTTATTTGTCCTGCCACAGTTTGGTGTTGCTCACCGCATCAGGTGTGCTTTGCAATTCACCCAAAAATGAATAAAATTAAAGTTTTATGCTCTTTTCCCTGAACTGCTGGAAAATAACTGCCATGCTCGCATAAACTCATTTAATCAAAATTGGCTCTGTGATAGTGTAAGTGATTGCATATTTTACATTTATGGCATGGAGCACACAAGACCACCTTTTATTGAAACAGACGTACAGTTGTCACCTGGGCACCAGGTGCCTTGAAATGATCATCCAAAAGTCTCTTTCAATTGGGCACTGGGCATGAAGTGGAGAAAAGAAGCGACGTGACAGTTTGTTTTGTTGAAGAAAAGCTAGGATTTTCTATCACAATGTGGCAATCTGACATGGCACGTACACCACTATAGACCGATTGTGACTGCTAAAGTCACGTGACCTATAGAGGGTATTAAACATCAACAAACACTGTATCCACCAAAGGCGAAGTGTTTCATAAGTATCATTTACCAAAAAAAGGTGACGGTAGGTACCGTACTCGGACTACTAGTATGCTGGGTACTAAACCGAAACTTGGCTGTGTTGTTTGGACACAACACTCAAAACATACCTTGCTATGGGCTTGATACGCACTATAGGTCACATGATTTAGTGATCACTATCAATTTATTACATAGGGCATAGGTCTACGCAGCTATTGGGATACCAAATGACTCGTCTACAAAATTATGATCGGTACAATATGCATTGGCCAGATTCATAGGATAATGTGGCTTGCACAAATGGACACTGTATGATAACGCAAGAAACTGAACAGTTTAATTAATTGACTCCAGTGAGCCCTGGAAAGCCATTAAGCAAAGCATGTACATGTATTTATATTTACTAAGAGAAAAATCACACACTGCTACACAAATCAAGAATTTCTCCTGCTTGTCTTTTGTCTTCTTTTACAGTAATCTATAACAGAAGTCTGGCATTCTGATCAAATCCGGACTGATTTATTCAACCTCAGCCACCCCCTTGTTTGTAATCCCCGCCTCTCAGTATACTCATGCCTTTGAAAGCAGCTTTACCCATTACGTACCTTAATCCACACAGCACAGCCACAGGACCCCATTCACACTGGGATAGCTGCCTCTTTTTACTAAGGACACCCAAGGGAATCCACGAAGAGCTGAACAGCTTTACCTGGCCATGGAGCAGATTAGCACAATGAGATTAGGGGCTAATCCAATCTCTAATACCCTTACACCTGGTCCAATGGAGAGATGAAGAGGTAATGAATCCCATCATGATATGATGAAGGCCTGGATATAAAGAAGTACTTGCCCACAGAATGATTGAGCATTCCATTCCCATGGCATCTGTCACTGAAGTGTGTCTAGCGGAAGTGACACACTGGGCTAAGCCTTAAATTATTCTTGAAAAGAAATCTCAACAGAATTTTAGATTCGAAACCACAGCTCGCTATACACATCTAAAAACAATCACAAACTTTACAATGATACATCTGCGGGCCTATACGTGATCATCTGTAAGTGTCGCTGATCGCACGTTTGCAAATTCGACCTGTATTTTTCTCGCTCTGAAAAGATTTGACTCATTTGTCATCGACAGCAAGAATGTTCTGGAGGTGAGAACATTGCAGCGCCAATGTTTCACCAGAAGTCCAACAGAGTGACGAAATCTGGGGCAACTGTTTGTACACTCCGTAGGCTGTGGGCAAAGCAGAAATTCTCCCTTAAAGGGGCTTTACACTTATTAAAACATGAGCACTGTTACCATTCTATCAGTTGCACAATTTGTCAGTCTAGTCAGCTACTTTAAAAGAAGTCACCAGCTGGCACTTCTTTGATAAACCTATCACAGCTCTGCTACAGAGTTATGCAATGCTACGACATGTCACTTGCAGTACACACACTGGAAGAAATTCCACACATGGGCTTCAAAACCACCAACGCTTTCAATTTTGGAGAGAGATATATATTTTCAAACAAACCCCAAACTTGAAGCAAACAGCAAGCACCTTTGAAGGTGATCCCCTGCGCTTGTGTCTGTCCCCACCCTCCAAGATCTTCCAATAAGCCCAACTGCCTCTCTCTCTCATCTTCGCCGCTGGTATGTCTTATTCTTTTTCACTGACAGCAGAGGGACGGGATTGGCGGTGTTGGAGCGGACGGCAGCAGGAGACGAGTTGAGTGATCTCACATGATTGGCTTCAGCAGACTGGAAGGTATTGATACCACTGCTACATGTTTCTCTGACTGTTCATGAAACTTTTTTCTCATCCCCTAAATCCTATCTCAGCTGGACTTTTAACTGTCTTTCACTCTACATCCTTAATATTTTCACTAGGTGTTTGTGAAGTGCAAAAAATTTCAAGTCATGTCTTGTTTCAGAAATGTAAAGTATGCAATAAGTGCTATTGACTGCTTGTTGGTACAGAGACCCAAAACATTTCATGATGGGTTCTGACATATCAGTCGTGGCAGAATCATTCTCGAAGGCAAAACACCTCCTTTTTTGTAAATCTATGCTTATTCACAGCTCCTACAAATGTGTCTACAGAGAAAAATCCCCAGAAAATACTTGGTGAATTCACGCAGTCAAATTATCTGTCAACGTGCATTCAAGTTCCATGTGAAATATTCTGCAAACAGCTGAACTGCACACATGTCAGGTATGGATTTTGTCTGGCATATGTGACCTGTTTGAAGCGAGTTTTCAACTATAGTTTGTTAGTTCAAGAGACAACTTGAACTTGCTTTAAACTATGATGTCTACCTGTTTTAAGAAGAGGTTGATCACAGAAGCAGATGCAACATACTAAAGAAAAAAAAATCACATCCAAATAACAACCAATGGCAATTACAAACACGACTTGTGCCAAAAATACCTCAAACACAAATGGTGCAGTGCCCTTTGCTTGGACTGAGATTAACTGTCACAAAGACGGGTAAAAACCTTTTGACAGGCTATACAGGAGAAAAGATGTGAGGTGGAGATACACAAAAGTCCATTGCCAGAGATGTCCTGAACACTCATCAGGAACAGGCGGGAAAGACAGTTGATACAGGCTCTGTGGGCAAACGGATAAAAGGCTTGACGCTCGGTGGCAGGTAGATAGGACAAAAAGCGTCTTTGATGAGGAGAAGGGGAAAAAAAGGCGGGACAATAAAAGTGCGAGTGCACTCCGCCCTTGCCCACCGCACAATGACTCACGGCAACATTCATCCCTCAGTTGATTGATCGTAGCAACATACGCGATAACGCAGCGTCACTAGCAACCCAACAAAGATACCCCCCCAACTCAATATCAATTCACTCCAACCTGGTCTCGAAGAACTGGGAAATGGGCTCGGTCAGTGGGGTACTCTTCAGCCATTTACGCTTCCCCGGCAGATATTAAGCAAATACATTAGTCAGTCACTTCATCATAAAGAGCTATATCTAGGCCAGCGGCGCGATCCATCATAGGGATGTTATTAGCAGGAGCTGCTGATTGAAGGAGGGACATTAAGCGATCCTTTGTGGTGCAACACTGTTAATGAGGCCGTTCAGCTTTCTTGATGAATTAGGGGGTCGGGGTAAACACGCGTAATGTTGCATCCAGGTAGTGTTCATGGACACAATGGCAGCATCGCATGTGGTGTGACACAGATCAAGTACGTGTATGTGACACAGCTCTAAGTTATTAAGAGCCCCCCCCCACTTTTGATTGAAGTTAATGATTCCTCATCATGGATAACTTCAACTTGAAAGATGCCATCCCCTCTGTGCGGCATCACTTGAGGGCCAGCAATAAAGGTGACGGCATTTGAGACCTTCATTCCTGCAAACACACCAGTCCTGTGTGACCAGTGCACTATTATTTGCATCCTTTTGAGCATGTGCATGTTAGCTCAAATGAAATGCAAGCAACGGAAAAGCACAGCTATGTTTGCTACCAAAAATCTAGAAAAGTCTCCTGCCATTCCACAATGTTGTAACTTAGGATACCGCCTTTGATAATAGAGACAGAACTCAGGGAGGGTAGCACACAACATTTTAGGGGAAGAGTTATGGCTCAAAGAAGAACAATTCTAAGAAATCTCCCTGGTTGAATCAAAATACTTTTATACTTTTTAACCCTAAAAGATCCCGGGGGTGGGGGTGGAAACTCTATAATTAAGTTTTCCGGTATCACTGCAGCGCATTTTTTTCACAAGCTGAGCCTTCATTGAGTTTTCCAGTTACTCTTTGGGGTCATTTTGACACCAATTTTGTGAAAATTGAACATACATGTACAATTTTTGGGCTGTGCCCTTTTTCCTGAGACAGGTCAGCTAAAAAGGTATACTTTTGTACTGCTATGCTTGATGCAAGCGGGCTGGCACA
Organism: Acanthaster planci; assembly: GCF_001949145.1. The sequence goes on along the minus strand of NW_019091391.1, from coordinate 1,766,735 downwards.
CATGTGGCCTTCAATTTCAGATGACCATAACAACAAAACCATAACCAGTCAGATTTAGTTAAAATGAAGCCTGGTTTCCAGATGATCGTTTGTAACACAGACTGTCCGCAAGACGTGGAGACGCAGACACAAATGAAAGAGACGGTGCATGACATTGTTCCACCCAAAAATTGAAACAAAATGGCATCCGAAACTCTGTGATATTTTGTGGATAATACAGGTTTGACTGTATGGCATCTTGATGCCACACCTGTACTCCAGTTTCATGCATTTCATTGATGAGCAGCTGTTTACATGTAGTTGATCGTATAGGTGTAACATTTAAGCATTGAGGAGAAAATGGGTAAAACTACATGTAAAGTGAGAGGACATTGTTGCTCGCCGGTCATGCCAGCGTGCGTCTTTGTATGGGTATATACCACGGCTACTCGACGCACATGGTCAGTAAAGTTGAACCTGGCTCAACTTTGCTGAGCATTCGCAGGCTGTTTTGCATTTGCCTGTGTTGTCAGCGACACCTCCATTTGTAAAGTTTCCATATGTCAGCGTTGCGGTTTGAGTCCCGATTGCGTCGCCCTCTGTGTTTCTTAATTCAATATGGAAACCAGGCCTTATACATTTGTAGTGATATGAAGTGCTCATACATGAATGCCAAGTTTTCAAATTACATGTATATGCAATCCGGCAAAGAATGGCAGAGTTCTTGGGGGTTGGAATACACCCCATGGTCCCCCCAAAACGGGTTCTTTTAGGGTTAATCGTTGCACTTGACACCAGCAAATAAACTTGATGTTCTGCAGTCAATTTGTCAACAGAAACGCTGGTTGTCTGTCAACAGCACACACAAAGTGAAGACATCTGCCTGGAGCTTGGAACTACAGATGCATGAAATACAAACGTGTACAACACATGTATACAGGTCTGGCCAGGTTGTGGCCAGACTTTTCTGTTCTCCTCACTCCAGACTATGTTAATGATGCGCGTGACTAACTGGCTCACAAACGCTTGGCTCCTATTGGCCAAACTCAAGTATGACTCAGAAAACTTTGAAGTACATACTATCTTCTTTCTTTCTTTACAAGGGGGTGGGGTCGTTGAAACCACAAGTCTTCACCAGTTTCCACAATGAGTCATCAGTAAACAATGTGCCTATTTTCCTTTAAATTTACATTCGGAAGATAAACACCGGCCAAACCGATTGCCCCTGATAAACATAACAAACAGCGTTTTCCAATCTGGAGGCAAATGCGCTCCCTTGAATGATCGTTTCGGGAGATTTTCATAAATGAGTAACAGTGCTACAAGGACTTGTATTTATTCCATCTATAAACTGTTTATCGCCGTTGAGCAATTTATCATCTCGTAAGTGGGCCTAGGAGAATATGGGAGTGGTAGACACTGTGAGTGTGATGTATGGATTACTTCAAGAATAAGGTGGTGTCCCCTACCTAATATAAATAGATGCTGGTTAACTTGGGAGTACAAATTCGGGGTGGCTGGGTGGGATGGGGGGCTTTTATTTTGATAGAAACATCCAACTCATTTATTATCTAAGGGACACAGAATTAGATGCTACCAGCATGCTAAAAAAAGCATCCCCCCAAACAGTCCACGCATTCTTAGGTCACTTCTGAACCATGTCTAGTCGTGTCCATTCCAAGTCCTGCCACGAGTCTCTCACAAGACCAGTGATTTATGAAAGTAACAGGGTGAATGACAAAGGCTTGCTTTTGTGACAGTTCATTGTGATCTGGCTTCACAACTAATCACTGGTGATGAACTTGCAGGGACTGGTGACGGACTCGACAACTACACTCCTTCTGAACCCCCAATTTGTGAAAGTTGTGACTGAAACTTCACTTTTTAAAATTCAGATTTAAATTGACAATTTAATTAAACAATTTCCATATTAAAACTTGAAAAAAAGGTGTCCAACACTTATTATCTTTAAATCACACAAAAACTTGGACCTTCTGTTCCTGCAGTTCTTATTAAAGATATCTGCATAAGCAAAATGTAAGGGGCTTTAATCTCAGAGTAAGTTCATTTGGCTCTTCTTACAAGCTATTGCAAGGCATCACTCGCGGCAGAAGCCGGGGCAGGAGGGGGGAGTCACCCTGCACTTTTTTGACTGGGGGCATGGCCCCCCCTTAATTTTTGCAGGTCCTAAAATACAGTGGGGCTTAATATAGATGGGCCTATTAATGGCTAATACCTGATGGTCTAACAACTGGCTACTTCCCCTTCAATTTAAAAATTGTACCACCATCACTGCAAGGCATGGACTCTGAGCATTTGGTACAACAAACATACCGTCAGTATCTCACCATCTTAACAGTAAAAGTTCTTCTCACCTTGATGCACTAATACAGGGCCATCGAAAGTCAGTCCAGCGTGACTGTCTGGGACATTTCATTCAAAGCTCAATTAATCACCGGACGATTCTCAAGAAAGATATTCGGATGTCATTCACCCGTACAACCTGAATGACAAACTGTAATTTCTTATATCAACACGGGCCATGGCCGAGCTCGACATCTATAGATCTCTGCTCAGCCGAGCATGGGCGGTTGTTTAATTTTACATAAGGCAAAAGCCTACACAAGGAAATTGGCTATTTGTCACATCGCCAAAGAACAAGTTTGCATATAGGTGTAGCTGCACTTGTGATGGCGGTACTGAACTGGTTAAAGAAAGTGCACAACCTCAGGTAGATTGTGACAGCCACAACATGCCCGTCTCTTGTTTTGCGGCCTCACAACCAAGGCCAGCTCAACAGTTAAACAAACAGTATCACCATTGGAAAAATCCCCTGGCAGAAATGGACCACGGCTCGTTTGCTGTTTTCAATCACGGGATCGTCCAAGATGCTTGGCCAAACAATCCTGCTTTGATGAGGTATCAAGGATTGTATGTGAAATCGAACAACACACACAAGTTGACTGGTAATCTATAATAATTTCATGTACTTCATGAAACGTTGATGGAACGTTTACACTGCCCGGCACTGCACAGGATAAAAGGAACCACAGAAAGCTCACCTCCATAATGCACACGTAGGGCCTACATGTATTGTACAAGGTGAGAGCAGACATTTCTGCTGTCCTCTGGGTGCTGGCAGCGGAAAGGGGGGGGGGGTTGGGGGCCAGTGGCCCCCACTTTTTCGACTGAGGGGCTTGGCCCCCTACGTTATGCAGATCCTTTAATTGGGTGAGGCGCTATGGGTTGAGCTATTATTGGCTGATGCCTGACGGTCTAACAACTGGCGTCCCCCCACTTCGAAAATCGTTCCACTGCTGGTGCCCCATGGGCTTCCTTGAAATGCACTGGAGGTATGGTATATGTAGGTTTGATCCAAATCTATTCTTCTTTAAAAATGGTTGGTGTCTAATTACCAAATTTGGGGGAACTTTTTCAAAGAACAAAAGAAATTGTAATTTTGCTCTGTGAGAGAGGCTGCACAGCCATATTTTGACCACAAAGCTTCCCACCTATAGGCCATTCCCTCCTTGCTGATGATTTAATGATTTCAACGTCAAAAATCATCAAAACTCACTGGATGATTTGATGTCTTTTTCTCTGAACTACGTGGTACGTAGACCCAATTGTCAGAGTGAATTTGCTTCAGATGCCAAGAATTCACACGTGTCCATTCAAACAGGTGGTCCAGCACAGAGAGAACACAGTGTTCCAAGTTCACCAGGAATTCCATCTGTTGAACACTCCATCTGCGTGAACCTACGGACAGGAAATCCGCACGGTGGTACTGAAGAGCCTGCCAACTCAAAACCTTCAACCGGCCCGGCATACTTGTCGCTGTTTGCAGCCAATAAAATTCTACCCGGGATCTAGAATGAGGGTTTACAGCCAGCCATTCTACCTCGTTGCTGTGATTACCAGTGATAAAACAATACCAGGTGTTTCAAGAATGCTCAATTTCGTAACGCATCCGGTGCCAGGCACTCCCTGCTGCTCCAATTGGCCAAGAGAAGCAAATGCTCCTCAGGAGACACATTTTGACCACATTTTGTTTGGTTTCTCGCAGTCCTGTGGTGCGGGAACAGTGTATTATTGCAAATGAAAAGCTACATGTACACGTGCATGCACTTTCCAAACTGTGAGGCAATTTCACCATGGTATTACTACACTCTGCCCAGTGATTCTATCCTTCTGTTATCTTGTGATATCACTTCTTTTACAATCTCTACCCGGCACTCAAAAAAAGACAATGTCACTGCAGTCTTGTTTGGCAAGGTGTGACTACCTGCCAATGAAATCTTACACGATTAGCACCATTAGCCATGTAGCACCTGGTGATTCTAAGTATACACACCAGGGAATTTTCATCAAGGAGGCATATGAAAATGTGCAAGTGATTTTTAAGCTACATGCAATTTGAAATTGAAAAAGAGGTACATTTGTACTGAGGCTTTTTAGTTCAATTAGTTCTCTTTCAAATTGTGTAGAATGTGTGAGTGAGGTTTCTTAAAAACAAATATTGACTGCTTCAACTCACAGCATGCATGGTAAAACTAGCCTCCCTTGGTGACTGGTTGGCCGTTCCTTTTCCCCCTGCTTTGCCTCAGGAAAATAAAATGCTCTGCAGCTCACCTCGGGAGGCTAGTCTTACTTTACCACTCAAGGAAGTCAATATTTGAATAGCTGCATCCACATTTATGTACTGCAATTCCAAGACAGACATTATTTTATTGGTTTTAACCACTTGTTTTCAGTACCTTTCGACTTTTTACTCTCCCTGCACAATGCAACTGCAGTGCTTGCCTCCAATTCTGTCCACATTCATCAAGATGACGGATGTCAGTGACTGCGTGACGAACTGCGAATTTGTTCCTTAAGCCATCGCCTGGGGCAGTTGACTTATAAGCTTAACCTCTTAAGCAGATTTCCAGCCAATTTCGGTCCAAATTGGACAATTTTTCCTCTCCGGTTGTCAAGGATATTGCACCGGCTTGAAAGCTGAGGGGCCGGGATGAAAGAGGCGAGCTTGTCTAATAAGGAGCAATTGCGCAAATCCCAGGGATGACTTAATTACATCTGAAGACATTTGGCAGCAATGCGATACTTCTGGTTACTCCACTGTAACAAGTTCTGGTTCTGGCGCAATTGGGTAAGGCTTGGATGTTGCCACGGCAACTGGTATCTCTAGAGTCCTTCTGACCCTAAATGGGTGTTGAGTAACAAACTGAACCCAATTTGTAACACAGTAACGTGGAGTATGTTTACATGAAGTGAGACAGTTCCTATGTTTGCAACAATATCTCTCCTTTTGGGGGGGGGCATGTTTATGATCTTACAGCTTGCTGGCTTCTCACTCTGAAAGATAACACTTCAGCCCAGTGTGATTTACCTAGATACCAGGTGTGTATTCAAAGTAAAATAAGGTGGGTCAAGCCACGAATGATAATTTCTTAAGTAAGAGTAAAAATTTTCGCCAGCACAAGTACCGTATATCCGGTAGAAGACAGGTCAGTCTCTACATAATGCACTCTATGATGTAATATTGTCAGCGTGCCAATAAACAAGAAGTCTACATGTACCAAAATGTTGCGGCATTTGCACCTATCTTTGCACACTGTTTCAAGAAGGAAAAGTCCTCAATAACAGCACCGCATCTGGTAGTCTCTTTATTCCAACACAGCATTTCTATTTGCAACTGACGATCCATGCAACTGATGACCCAAACTTGATTGTGGAGAGTGGAAAAATAATTCACATGAAATTGACCCGAACAAACAGCAAACCCTGTGGGAACATTATGCTATATACCGTCTAACATGACAGATCCTTTTCACATGTGATTCTTGAATAATACGACTTCCTCCCCTTCCCAAATCTCTCTCTTTCATCATTTTGCAGACATCAATCCACTGCATTTACCGTGGTTGCCACATGATAACATTTTCCAGTGAAACTACTTTTTCTCAATCAAATTTTTCAATCATTAACCGTGTGACTCATTCTACGTCCGTGAATCACTCTCACAGAAAATGGACACTGATACCCAGCGGACTGACATACATGTACCTGCTTGACAGCGGGACTTCTTCAGAAATTAAAGTCAAACTGTTACCTGTTGCCATGAGCACTGATCTCTACACATTACAAGAAGAAGACATAAGCTGGCTGGCACCATGTAAGCTTGCACTGTTACATACACACAGGCGGCAAAACCATTTTCAAAGAGGGGGCCAGCTGTTAGACCATCAGGCATCATCCATTAATAGGCCAATCCACTGAGCCCCACCCCATTATAGGATCTTCAAAAAATGGGGCCAGGCCCCTCTCTGTCAAAAAAATTGGGGGAGGGGCACTTGTCCCCCCTTTCCGCCACCAGTGGTCACACATCTTTTTAAGGGACTATGAAATAGAAATATTTTACAAAAAACCCTTGAAATTGTACCTTTGGCTTTCAATTAATCTTGTTTTCAATTTTGTCTTGCTACTTTTATGTGTATTTAGGGGCTTTTGGTTTTCATGCTGATATGAATTTGCATATTCATGAGTAAAACTGTGACGTAACCTGAGGCACTGAACCTTGATGTTGGCTTGATTTGTCAAAAAAACCATGCTAGATTTTTATACTTCCCAACAGAAGATTTCCATTACCTTTGGCAATTTATGTATAAGTATACAGCAATAAGCCAGCAAACAAACTTTCCTCAGAATTGTTTTCAAAGAGCAAAGTTGGGTTTCAAAATCTGAACATAAAAAACACGTGCAAACTGAAGAGTGTCTTCCTTGATTGACATCACACTAATATCACCCTAATGTGTCTGGAAAAAGCTTGGTCAAGTTTGAATGTTCAAAAAAGTGCACTTTACAGTTCACTTAACTCCAAAAAAATTTCAAACAGTTAAAGTTTGTATACATGGAAGAGGAATCTAAACATGCACAAAAAGCGATCCTAAGAAAAATTCACTGCACTGTTCCTTTAAAGCTTCAGGTGCCAGGCATTTTAGCAAGCTATAAAAATGCCACTGGCAGAAGAGTAGGGTGAATGTCTTCTGAATGCAAAGGACATTCTTCCAAACTTTTGGTCTCCAATTTTTTTTTTCAAATTCGGGGACCTTTATGTTCCACATTCAGTTCTTATATACCAGGTGGTTCAGACCTCCTAGACACATTTTCAACAGGTTCCCCTTTCAGAGCTCAAATATCTCAGGACCAGGGATGGTCTTCATCAAACTTAAGACATGAGGGGCTCTGGTGTGTGTGTTGGTTAGTAGTTTGATACCTCCAGTGGGATTCATTTCAGGAAGTGAAACCCTTTTATTTATTTGTGAGCGAGTTCGGTGGTGGTGGTCCGTGGGGATAATAAACACACTCTGGGATTTAACAGAATCAAGGTCTGGAACTTCAGATATAGGTTTTCCCCACAAAAAAGGAACATCGGTAACATCTGACAGGGAGAAAAACTTCAAGCGTGTTGGGAGTCCCAGTGACCACAAGAACATGGAAACTTTGATGTAGTTTTTCTTTAGATAGATGATGAAAAGCTTTTATTCACATTTGGTGTCATTCCAAACTGGTTTCATATTACAAGCTGCATACCACCCTCATGACCAAGGTGAGCAATGCCAGAAAATATATTTAGGTCCATCAAATAGCGGTGTCTTGTTTATGTCGTGCCTTTTTGTAGTCTTTACACAGAACAGTGTGTTGTCTTTTTGTTTCTTCATTTATGAACATTTGTTTCTCTAGCGTGTTTTTATGGTAAATTGAATCTTTAAGTGTTCTAGCTGCCAAGAGTATTTTCAAAAATTCTAACAAATCTTACAATTCAGCCCTGGCCGTGAACAGATTTGGATAATAAATAAGTCAATAATTCCACAATTCAAATTCAAAAAATCAAGCCTACGTATACTTCCTTTCTTCATACCGAACAAAGAATGGACAAGTCATATGGATATGTAAATCTTGCGGCTCGGGGCATTAATGACAGAAAGCATCGGGGCATAAAGAGGAAATGCCTCCAGAAAATAGATCACTTTATCAATCTTAAAACAAAATTATCACCGTTAAAAGAGATCTTGAATGGCCTGTGCTAAAGATCCATCAAAACCTCTTTCCTGCATGTAAAACAAAAAAATCAATACCAATAAAATAGCTTTCTGCTTTAATAGCAAACACATCTGGTTTGAACTTCAATGTTGCAGACACACTTAAATTGTGGCCCCTTCCTTTCAGTGTTCACTCAGGAGAGATACAGAGCTTGAACATGCTACTGGAATTCCAACCTTGCCTCTCAGACTGCATTTTCAAGTCTTGTCTGACATCAATCCTCCAGTCCCAGAAAAAAAATGTCCTCTTGAAACTCAAGCCAGGCCCCTGTGTTTCTTGGGGAGGGCAGTGCCAGGGGGCTGGTGGGGATATGGTATCCAAGTAAAATTTGATACAATATCAGTTTTGGTGTGGCATTTCTGGGGCATGTGTCACTTGGCTTGGGAGTGTGAGTAGGAACAGACAGGCTTTGTGTAGGTGAAACCCCTTCCAACTTAAACACAGTCTAACCTCTTCATAAAGAGCAATACAACATCATAACAAGGAAATGTTAAGGTCCCAATCATTCGTTCTTCATCATTTTCATACCTGATAATACAAGGTTCCCGTTATAAAATAATCTGTTAAGGCCGAAGAACCTCTTATTAACGAGTTTCAACTATGCATGAGTTTAAAATTTACTGTCAGTAAGACGTCACCAGAAAAAAATTAACAATTTCAGTGCCTGCCTAACATCTTTCAAATGAGAATCAGTGCCAGGAAAACACAAGCACCAGAGTTTTGCTGAGTAACATCTTCTCATTAAAACCCTAATTAAAACTGGGCCCTGAACCATTTATTAGTTATTCCATATTCTTCAAAAGATCCATGCTGAATTGTACAGCAATGCATACATTCCTCCACGGTTGAAGCACGTTGAAGCACGTACGTAATCCATTGCTACAGAATGGGGTACATACATACATGTATGTATGTCTCTCAAATTTCTTACGACTTGGCCAAGTAAAAATAAAAACAGTGTACTGTCCAAATTTATCCCAAAATGAGGATGAGGGCCTTTTCTGCTTTTTTGTTTTTAGCTGGCCAATACGGTTTTCATTTCTAAACAGCTACTAACTTTTTAGATCAAAATGACAGCCAGGTTTTTATTAGCTATCCTACTGGTACAAAGAAGAGTCATGTTTATAACAATATACTCTGTATTTTTTTACAGTGACCACCTACGTATAATATGCCTGAAATACCTAGCTTTTCCAGATGAGAAAAAAAATATAAAATAAAAAAGGATACAGCTTCAAAAATGATGCGGGCTGTAATGACCAACTTTGTTTTATTTGGCATTATTTAAGTTTTAAATCAGCCTTGATGTAGCTTGAAAGAAGTACTAAAAAGGTCAGAGGTTCATTCCCACATACACAAGTATGTTTTAGAGACAAAATTGTTGTCTACCAAACTGCTTTTGTATTCTGCTTATTCTTGCAGACAAAACAAATCCTTGTGAATCAACATAATGGCAAAAACACTGACAAGCACAGCCTCGGTGAGACCTTCCATCTGTTAGATGAATTCCTCTCTGCTCTGGTTTACCAGAATTTCCATATCCCCAACCCCTTCCCCCCCCCAAAAAAAAACCATCCCGGGCATTACCGATAAAATGCATCTAAATCTCTCTCCAATCTAGGCAGGAGCAAATGGAAGCCACATGGCTCTTTTCTCCATCACAAATCCTTGGTCTCACGCAGAGAGCCAGAGAAACAGGCCCAGCTCGTCTGCAACTTGGGGAAGAGCGACAAGGAATGTGATGGTATGTGAAGTACATACGATGGTAGGAGCTTCCATCCTCTGAAGCATTTTTGCTGACATGGGGTTAAAAAAAAAGAAAAAGCAAAGCGACTGACAGTGTGAGGCGAACAAAGTTTGAACGGACCAGAAAACTGCTCCATCACAATCGCTTTGCCATTTGTGGTCCTACGCTGGCCAAGCGTCGTAATTTACCTACTGCCCAACGTATTCATAATGATTAACGATACATTGTTGTCAAAATGGTATCGCTATGTTGCCGAACTATTTCAGACCCTCTTTGATAAATCATCCCAAAGCTTGCCATCTATGTTTCAGGGGATTTAGATGCCGGCTACCTTTATTCTTGACTTCGGCAAGAATGTCACAAAAGACGGTCATAAATCATGGAGTCCTTCAACTTTCATCCAGCAAAAAAGCCAGCAACCCTCTCCATCACATCTGAAGAAGAGATCTAAGGACATTGGTCATGAAATCTAGCATGGAAAGCTGGAAGTCAAAACAGAGCATATCACTTGAACATCTGAGTCTAGCACAGCTGAACGGCCACAAAGATTTTACAGGGGGAGGGTTAATAATCCTTGCAAACTGTTTTTAAAAGGGTAGGAATTTCACTGACAAATCAGAACACGAGTTTTCCAATGTTCACAAGAAAAAAGTGCATACTTATAAGGAAATAGAGCTGTAAAAGGCAATGAAAAAATCACTTCAACTGAGAAAGATCGAAATAGATGTAAAGCTATGTGCCTAACTTACCAGAAGTCCTAAAACTTTCCCCAAAAGTTGACAGATGTGGTCACCACTATCTAATCTATGTAGCAGAGTTGCTCATGAGAAACATTTCAGCGAGACTGCTTTAACACATCATTGGGATCATAGACTTTGTACACATGACACGCCACTTCTGATTTGACAACTATCCACGATATAGCACTTCATGGTGAATCCAATGATATGTATGTATATGCAGTTTTCTATTCCCAACAAGTTTCCATGGTCAAAGTTGGATTCCCCGCCCCCCCAAAAAAACTTTCTTTTTAAAGTTTCAGCTGCCAGATCATCACCTGACCATTGGCACGTGTCCAAACACCTCTTCGGCAATGTGTTTTTGTTCAGGGCTCCAAGTGTAGAAAGTTTCCCAGGCAGCCCCAACACGCTGTCATCAACCAAGCTGGTCACTCTCCCACCTACCAGTAGAAACCAATCCTGCCCACTGTCAGTTTTCTCACCTCCTTATTTTCTGGCCATCATCACCCCAGGTATGACGATTCACCGGCCATATTTCTTTTCTAACAAAACAGACCCAAGCCCTTCCAGATTCACAGAAGTGATGACTGAGTTTGCCGGCTGGGCTACTCTTTAAGTTAAAGGGACAGTCAACTGCGCAATCGGGACCTCTTTTGCACATCACTTTGGCTTGACCGGTGTCCACCCGACACTAACAGCTTATCATGTGAAGCAGCAGAATTGTTTGAATGTGTATAAAATTGCCGAACGATATAACAGCCACGCTACAAACCTGACTGTGGTCAGTCACCCATTTGACACACTTCAGTTACACATACACGTAAATTTCAAATTTCAATCCGTGTGGGGAATTTGTCACCAGAATCAACTTTTGGACAGAATCACATGACAGTATCCACAAAGAAATTCGAACACAACTTTGACAAAAGGTGGAAAACCGAAATTGTAGATGTTTATATGTGCAAAGTGCAGTAAGTGTAAAGTTATTTCTCAGCATGCAAATGACACAAACATCTCCGTGCATGAAGAAGCATGTTTGCATTACTATCTGGAGAGATTCAGATATAAAAACAACCAAGGCTTCTTCTCAGTCTGAGAGGAGATCTTTTGTTGATGATGATTCTCAATGTACAGCAGAAAAACACAAGGAACACTGACTGGTAAGAACATGGGTCTTGCCAGGATTATTTCCGGGGGTGGGTGTGGCAAAGCACCTTTTGGGGGGGGGGGCCAAAAACACTCATTGGCAATGAACTGACAAACCGTTAACAGTTAAGGGGATCAATTTCCATGTCTTTAAAAGGAAATTGGTGATTTCCATCTCCGTCATTTTTTATTCATTTCTGTGTAAGTTTTTTTCTTTTACATTTTTCAGGGGGAGGGGGAAGTATTTCCTTGCCCCCCTCCCCCACGACACCCATGGGTAAAAAGAGAATGTTTCTTCACTGTCACAACTGTGCCGTACATCTCTTAAACCGGTCATTTACCCCCCCCCCCAAAAAAAACCCCCTCAGTTCTAACTCCCTCTATCCAATAATTCCATCAGGTAGGGCCATTCATGTGCCACTAAATGCCCTGATGTGAGCACTAATGACAGAGCTTAGGGAACATTCCCAGTAAGGTACACACTTTGCCAGCACTGTAACCTAGCTATGTTGGAAATTCCGAATCATGACTTGCAGGTATTTACTGGCTGATGTTCCACCATTCTTGTGATTCAAAATCTGCATACCCCCCCAAAAAAAAAAACAATGCAGTAGTTCTCACGTGACGTCAATCAACTGACAAGAAAAATATGTGAGAAGCCACGGTGTCAATATTTTAATGCCGTAATGCCGGGGAAAACAAGTTGTTATTCTTATTCAGTGGCTTGTGATGCACGTAAATATTTGAGCATTGTCTGTTTACTCTAACGGCTCAGCAGAGCTCTCCGTTTCCTGAGGGAATGTCTGTGAATGAGGACAGGTATTCCAGAAGAAATTTGAACTGAGTTTTAGATGAAAAGTCCAGACTGGAATGCGAGACTGTTGATTGGCTCAGGAGGCCAGTTTTGAAATTCTAAGGTCATAGGTTGACATCTCGCGATCAAAAGTAGACATTCCGCCATACATGTACTGTACATGTAGCTCTATGGTTCTACATGAGTTACACGTACACGAAAGGTATACAGACAGCTTTTACCACATAATTTAGGATGCTAATAGATTTTAAATACCTGTTCATCTTTTGTTTTGAGCAAAATGTTTATTACACTGCATTTGAAAAAAATCACCAACACTGGATGCCCACAACAGAGCACTCTAAAGGGTTTAAACTGGTTGTCCAACTGGTCATGCCACCCAAATCATCACTGTCTGGCTTTAGAGGATTGGAGTGAGGTCAACCATTCCTTGAGTAAGAAAAAAATAGCCGCTGCCTTCACACCAGGCTTTTTGAACAGATGAAGTCTCTTATCGACCCTTCTGCAATGCTGGAAACAAATACTGCAATTTAACGCCAAGGTACTTTTTACACCATCACTACGGAATCAGGCTAAAGAGGACTCGGTAACTGGGCAGGGGTCTGCATCTGTACAAAACATCTAAAAAATAAAGGAATTTGAAGGTAGAGAATGGACACTGAAGATTCCTAGGGCTTGAACTTCAGAAAATAAATGCTGTACCGTAGGACTAAAAGTTCAAGTTATCTTGCAAACCAGAAAGCATATCCAGGATCTGGTTTTTAAAAGAACTGCTTCAAGCATTTTGTTTTAGCAGAATAAAGTGTACTTTGAAATGGGATTCTAGGACTTTGCAGGAAGAGTTGAGAAACTTTAATACAGCCTTCAAATTAAAATGAATCTTTCTGATATCACAGCATCTTCAAAAAACCAGGACACAATTCAGCAATTGAACACTCTAATGTTTGTTGCCAATGCTGGGATACTCACAACTATCTCCATGTACATGCCGCATTTGGAAGTATTACCGTTTGAAAGTTGTGCAGAATTAAGCGCTCTGACTACGTCAAAGAGAAAAGATCTTGTGTTACTAGGAGAGGTCGCGTGCACTCTTCAGACAATACAATAACCCACAGAAACCCAAATAGTGCAAACACAGGAGAAAAGTCCAGAGGGGCCCACCTCAGCTGAAGTTGAGGCTCCCTGCAGGCCCAAGATAAACCCTCTCTGTTCCCGTAATTTGTGTGTAACCGCCTGGCCTTTCAGTGGGGGCAAATCCCTCACAAATCCTTAGCCAAACCAGGGCCAAAGCCAACTGCAATTTCATTGTGAAGGTTACATGAATACTAATCTGAGCACTAACCCCTGGAGGGGTGAGGCTGGGCAGCCCTGTTTGTCCACATGGGGTGCTGCCAAGAGTGGTTGACTCTCTCTTCTTGGTAGCCATTCATCAAAAAACCTCAGATTTTTCCCGACAAGCCTTCTTACAAACAAGTGAAGAAAGAGTAAATAACAATTTAATTGTTGACAGGTAAATTTGCATCTTTGCCATGCCGAAGTGGGCACTCAGTCCAGACATATTTGGAAGGTCTTCAAAATAATCTTTCAGTCTTGGTGAATCAGGTGACAATAACAAGTCACACGATCATACGACAAAAGACAGTTTGAGCAGATTTGGCACTCCACCAACGGGTGACTGAGCCAATTTAGTCTGCCCCGGGCACTCACCAGGATTTTAAGGGGGGGGGGGATAATTTGTCGGGCGTTTCATGGCAAAACTTCTTTGCTTACCCCAGGTCATTTTATTTGTCTGCCTTCGTGACTCGGCAGGCAATTTGGTTTTTAACCACTGGTCTTTTGTAGCAACAACAATGCTCTAAAGCAAGTAGTCACAAATTCCCCAGGTTTTACGGGAGTAATGACATCAGTTGATCAACAGAAGGCACACTGGTGTTCAGTTAGAGTCAAATAATCTGAAAATTAAACTCCACCTTTTTTCAGGAACTACATAGGCCTATAGTTTTATTGTACTCAAGTGTCCCATTGTCCCGTAACTCCAAAATAGATCTTAAACTTTGATTTTTTACTTGAACTTTCTCTTTCCTTCTAAATTCCATCATTTTAAAATAGATAGCAAACAAGGGTAACAAGCTTCAAAATTTGTATCATTACTCGTTTGTTCGTTGATATGCAGAAAATTGCACTGTCAGCTTGGACTTTGATGGTTGCTCTGGCTGGTTTGCTGCAAGTAGGGGAAGCGAATAGTCAGGAGCTGGTGAAATGTTGCACGATTTGACATCTTTCTTTATAATGTCCCCCCCTCCATTCCTAGCATTAGATACTTCCCTTTGGACCATATCTACCACAAATGTATTCTTAATAATACCATTCTGGATGGAATTCCTTGACCTGAACCCTTTGTAGCTACGCACAGTACTGATTCAATGGGCATGAATGAAAAATGGATCTAGAATAGATTGTCGAACGAATTCAACTGATAATAAAGGGTATGGGTGATCAGTCAGTGCTGTGACAAAAAATGAAAAATGCCGTGACACTTGTGAAGTCAGATGAAACATTTTAATGAAACTCTGATGAGAATGCAAATTGGGCAGCGCAAGTGTGCTTGAGGAGAGGTGCCGTTGTGTGCAGTGCAGCATGCAATGCATCCACTGTGGTCTTTATCACCTTTGGACTGATGGAAATTAGGACCTTCTGATTACCCACTTGAAGGTCTCGCCTAAATGGATCGTGACACAGGGAAACACGTCATGACTGTCTCAGACCCTCCACTTTACATAATGCAATTACCTGCATTGTAACAGACTCATTACAGGAGTCAACGATGACGAGGGTTTGACAGGTTAGACAAAAGATTCTTCAATGAAGCTTGATTGACCATGAAATGCCAATATGAACGCAGCAGGCAAGATAAGTGGACAAATAATACACATTAATCCACAAAGTATGTTGATACAAACTGCACTGATATGCCTTAATTCTATGATAATGGATCTTTTTAGAAACAAGCACGACTTAGGCAAATTTCGTTTTTCAGAGGGCTGATAAAAATTTGAATGTTAGCACTGGCTTGTTTTTAAAAGTAAAAAACAGTACCTTTTTTTTCTGATTTAAGGAAAAATATTAAATGTGAAAAGGTAATTCAACTTCCAAAAAGGATACAGGAAAAGTACATGTACTTGAATTGAAAAAAGTGAGGCATGGAATAATCACTTGAAAATGACGAATAACAAAAACTATGCACGGCAAGCCGATGATGAATTCAGAATTTCTGATACCGCAGCATGAGCAAGATACAAAACAAACAAGGATTCTCAAACGTGCAAGGCAAAAGTGGTACACATACAAATACCATCAATCTGAGCACAAAACCATGACCACAAAATCTGTATATGCTCTCCTTCATTGAGACTCATGCACATCTGAAAATTCAATCAATCGCTAAAAGCGCTCCAGATTTATCAATCAACTACACTCTATGGCTACAGTCATATTCCAGGCACTTCCACACCGTAAGCATAATTAAAGACTCTGGCGCTCCCAAAAGCACCCGACAACAAAGGGTAGCCACAACGGAAATGGCATTCACTAATTATTAACCAGCCGGACGCTGCAGAGAGCAAACTTGGTACAAATTACACCCACTCCAGCCGAGTGCCGTCGTGAAAAGTACAAAGATCCGACAGTTAGCCTCCCGATCAGCTCCTGCCCAACTTGCCGTGTCACACACTCTGGCTACCCAGAGGAGAGTGGTTGAATGGCACAAACATTACCCCTGGCGCCTGGGCCTCTTAACGAGCCATATTTTCGAGCAATTTGCGGAGAAATTAATTTGCGTACTCTGTGTGTAATGACTCGATCTTCCCTTCCTCCCTCCCCCCAACTCCAGGTTCTACCGTTGATGGAACAATTTCAAACGCCGCAAATCGGGTAGACTACGTACAAAGTGCATGTCTACTGAGTCTTCCCATTTCACCCGGCGCCCCCCCCTTTTCATTTCTGGTAGGATGCCCAGACACAATGACATTTATTACCCCCTGCGGCACCAAAACCCGGCCACAAAAGAGCTGGCCCCCTGAACAATCAGGCCTGATTCTTCCCAGCAGAAACCCGGCAACACATCTGCCAAATTTCCGCAAATTTTGCTGGAGGGATAGTGTGAGAATAATACAGGCCTGATCCCACAGGGGTGCATGTCCTGGGTACAATTTATTCCCCCCCTAAAAAAAGTACCTGCCAAGGGCCAACAACTTTGGCAACTGGCAAGGTATTACACCCAGAAGGTGATCCGTGATCTAATGAGAAGAGGAAGTAATTGTTAGGTGATGATTACTGAGGGAAGATCAATAGAGCCAATTGTCAATCAAGCAGAGGGTGAGATGCACAATACATGTATGTGTGGTGAAAATCCACATACATGTACATTCCTTGTATTGCACACACCTAGTTTTATCCAGAAGCCCCAACACCATACAAACCAGGCAATGTACATGGGTAATTCTTCAAATCACATGTTTACATTGGCAAAAGGGCTACCCGTGAACCAAAGTTCTTTTCAAAACTAACAGTCTCCTCTAAAATGTTCAGTTTCTCAAAATTTTCAGGCCATGACAACACTACAGATGACCGAGATGCCATGTGCACTACTCAACACGGCTTCAGTTAAAAAGCTTCAATTCTGAAGCATATCATACTTGATTCCACACTGTTGAAATAATCAAAAGGTATGTGCAGACCTGGGCACGGCCCTCAATTTGTAGTGACAGGTTACTACACCCTTGGATTGATAGTTTCCTTTCATCATTAGCACAAAAAGCTGGCCCATGGGATGTTTTGAAGAAGGGCAGCTCAGTCAAGTAAGACCAATTGAGGTCCAGACGGTAAACCGGTTGCAGTGTCTACAGCCCCGAGCAAGTTTCATTTGTCCAAGCTGCAATGCTTTCATTGCCGGGAATTTTGTTTCAAGCTAACATGTATGGAAGCCTGTTGGGTCAATATTTCGGTTCAACTTGTAAACAAATTGGGCCCTGACGTTTCAAGATTAATTCTTGAAAAGAATTGACCTCCTTTCAATTGAAATGAATATCTCACTTCAAGAACAAAGGTCAGTCCTTTGTTCAATTTTAGCCTCTGTGCTATGTATGTACATGTACATGTATGCCTGTACTAAGTCTATAGGAGAGAGTTATATTTTAGGGACAGAAGCATGACTTTTAGTTTTGCGACACTGAATGGGTAATGTAAGCTTATTTCCTAAAATTCAATGCCATCAGTTTCTTAGCACCAAAATATGGCTTTCTGCTATTGAAGTAAATTACTGGCCCAAATCCAATTGACCCATGTGATTTCCTTTGATGTCCATGACACTGACAAACTGAATTTAATAAGAGTTTTTAAACGCAAGGGTTTCAGGGAGACAGAGACCCTTGAGTCAATATGTTTCTGTCAATCATATTTAATTGTGCCCTCTCCAGTCAACCACTTAATTTGGCATCATTATTTTTATCTCGCGCAAATAATCAAGATTAGATAAGGTTTAATGAGGCCATTCCTGGGGAGAAATTTGGGGCAGGTTTCCACCGAGCGATATCGCTTACCAGTTGCCCAGACGCTGTGGAATGTTTTGCTTGAAATCAGGGCCTTCAATTAAAGATTGGGCACACGGTTACAGATAGTGCTGCCCGGAAACCACTATTTTTTGGCAAGCAGAGAGCACACAACAAATCAACAGCATTCCGGTCCTTTAATCAGTGGAGTTGACAGTGTTGCCACACTTCATTAAGTTCCTGTGGCCAGGGGTGGATTGACTTGGAAGTTACACAAACCACAAAGTGCAAACCATTGAGTAAACTCATCCGATGATCAGAGGATAAACCAAAACCAGAGGGAATGGCCATATTTGGAACTCTAGGATGCAAGCAAGAGCCCTGACTGGCAGCATCATTAATGATTAGTAAGACTGAAAAAAGCCACAATCTCCTGATTACCTGGGCCGTCTTTAATGAAAATGGACCCTGTCAACAGGCCCAACTTTTTCATCCCCACAATTAACTAGGTTTGAAGTTGGTCACAGTGAAAAAGGGAAACGTGATTGCATCCTCCAAGTGCCACTTAGTGCATCTCCCCCCACTCCATCTCATGTCTTGTAATGACATCTTCTCATTGATGCTTTCTCTGGAGACCTGTTTTCCAAAACCATTATATCAAATGAGAAATTCCAGATGGAGTTGGAGGGGGGAGGACTTGCACAGTTCTGACGCCCCCCAAAAGTACAACTGACAGAGAAGTAATTGCAGGAGAAAAAAGGCGCATTTTGTTGAAGCAATTTGAGCAGAATCTTGAGATGCATGTAACACTATTAACAGATCAAAAAGTGCTAGGGTTGAGAATGGCTGCTTAATTACACACTGGAAACCTAAACCATTTCGGTTTAGGGCCTGGGTGTTGAGAATTTTTTACATCTGTAGTGGCACATTGGATGACTGGCCAGAAAACAGGAGCGACCAACTTCTTCTTCCTCTTGCGGTTTAGTCAATGGTCAAAGCCAGACAAATCTGGCACTGTATTGTCAACCCTAACAATGCCCTGGACATCAGTGGACAGCGGGGCTACACAAACATGGGGATTTAACATGTCTTGTCACAGGAAATTAAGGAGCTATTAGGCCCTGGAATTCGACAACAAAGGGGATTATCAGTTTTGGGAGATTGGGAACTGACAGCTGGGGGAACTGCAGATGAGAAAAACCAGGGATGAGATGAGGAAAGACAGACAGATCCAATGCAGCGTAGACAGAGCTTACATCATTACAAATGGCAAATCCTTAGGTTGGACATTCCTACATGTACATGCAGCTACCCTGACTAACAAGCCATCTTCCACATTTGACACAGAGCACTACACATTCTTAAATGCAAGACAGGCCCTTTTCAGAACACTTGATATTTACTGGTCTTTTGAAAAGTTTTGATACATGTACATGCACCATCTCCTGCTGTAAGACAGTTTGCAGAGTAAACAAATGCACTGTCTGAACCTCAAAAAGGTTTTTGTGAATACTTGTATGCCTCGAGGATGGGTTCAACAACGCGTGGATTCATGAGCACACACAGGTAAAGTCTCATGGCTACTGCATTTGATACAATACAGTACAACACAGAAAGAAGAAAAAAACACTGACAAGAAATGAAAAAACTTAATTCAGGAGTGAGAAAAACATGTAGAGTGTTTCTGTTTATCTTCTTAACAATGCGGTACCATGAAGTAGACAAAACAACAGTTCTTTGAAAAAAAAAAAAATTCCCAGGAATTTCCACCGACAGGAAAAAATGAAATAAGATTTCGAAATATTTGCTCATGAAAAAAAAAAAGAAACCATGACAAGGTACAAGGTAGGGGCCTTTCCAGATGGTACAACAGACTGAGTGTCGGCAGGCAATGTGTAATTTCAGCCAAGTACTCCTGCTTCAAAGGCGTCCAATGTAGAGGCTGCATTGCGTTGCCTGAAGCTGACTCGCCTGCATTTGGTGCGTTCATCCATTTATCTCGGAAAAAAATACCTTATTTACCAGATTACATACCCAAGGGGACACATGTACTATACTCACTTTCATTTACATGGTTTCTCAAATTTGTTTTGATTTTTCAACTGGGAGACTTGTCAATAATTCACAATTCATACCGCAAGGTGCAAATAACATGTACGTGTTTATGCAGGCCAATCTCATTTATAATTCTCATAAAAATGGCCAAATATTGAAAATGCTTATGAGCTGTTTGCACTTTGCTGTGAATCATCACGCTTATTTTTCCCCATGTTGCAAATGTTCCTGACTTGTCTTACCTGGAGTAAACATAAACTCAGGCGGCACATCATTAAGAAAATTGCAAGAAAGAAAGTGCACCGACAATCAAGAAACGGCCTCTGCGTCATCTGAGACATAGCCGGCAAATGTGGGGGGGGGCAAGGGTGGGAGGAGGGAAGAAACTGAAATGAATCTGGCAAACAAATCAGAAATCTGTCACCGCCCTCCTCCATCTACTCCCCAAATTGGCTCCTACCTGGAGCGGAATCATCCCCAGGTCACAGGATCAGCCTGGATAGGATATACCTGGCCTATCATGTATGGACGGTATGTACCGTTGCATCTTCCCTCTTCTCCTCTCATAAAAAATAAAAGAATGACATCATCCACCCTGTCAGAAAAGACCTCACAAAAAGACCAATTTTGTTCCTCTTTTTTTTTAAGGTCTTAGCTCAGTATTTCCTTCTTTTGAGTATAGACCAAAGGATTTCGATTGGCCTGAATTTCACTCGCCAGGGATGGTCACTGTGATTATTAGCGGTTGCCAAACTTCCCAATCATGAGGTCGCTGCACCTCATCAAGCTTACTGGCATTTACTTTAAAACCAGAGAGAGAGAGAGCTTTTTTACTGACATGATGAACATGCGGGCCTACAGAATTTTGTAGAGAGGCAGGATGACATATTGTTGGTTGGTGACAGAAAGTGGTTATTTCGTAAACATGTAATTCAGAGATAACAACATTCTGCCTGAAGTCTTAGGTTTGAAAGACGGGAGAAGAAGGGGACCTACGCCTTTTTAAGAGATGAGGAAACCTTAAAAAAGGGGCGAAGTCTGGTAAAACTTAACCCAACTAATTGAAGACTTAATAACACCAATCCATATGATCCATGGCAAGAGTTGAACTGGGGTCTGGGGCAACAGTGGCCTTTTGCAAACACCTTCATGACTTGGCGACATTAGACAGAGTCGGGGAGCAGTGGAGCGGCTTAAGTAGAGACTACAAATGACAAGCCTCATTCTCACTGACTGCAGTGGTCTGCCCACCATTCTGTCTAAATGCTGGCCAAGTCATAAGTTCTTGGTGAAGGGCTATGTCTAAATCAGGATCTATCCATTTTGCAAATGCTAGATTTGAGAAGAAGTAAAAATTTCCTCAAATTCTTCTCTATGCAAACACTGTTCATTCAAGGAGTCCATTTTTAGTTGCCATGCAATTTTTCTCCATCTTGTCAAACATCATTTATATCTTGCACTCTGTCACTTTTGTCAATTCGCTGCAGGTGCATTTGTACCCATATGAAAAGAGCGAGGTCGCATCTCGTCAGGACACAGTAGTATGGATTAAATATTAATCCTTTTGAATGGACTCCTAGTTTATCCTGAGAAAAAAATTCAGGATGCTGAATTCTGTCACCTGAAAGGGATGCATGTTGCAAGAAAGATTAATTGTTGCTTTAAAGCGAGGTTGAGCTGGAAAGACCACAGCAACGGCCTAACAGGTGGGCGGATATTTCAGTTAGACATGCGTCGCCCCACCCGATTTGGTGGTTCAAGTGACTGTATCAAGGGCTCAGGAGGAATTTTTTCTCTCTCTCTTTGCGACATTCAAAATCACTCCGAAAAAATCTGGAGTGCTACTTGCAAGCAGGGGATAAGATAAATGGGCCACATCACATGGTATCCCGGGCAATCACTGTCATCAATATGCTCGGTGGTTTGGTAGGAGATTTGATTAAGTGTGGCAGCACATACTCTGGTTGGAGTAGTTTACACGGCTATGCCATCAAAGTCCATTCTGAGCCTGAATCAATAATTTTTTTCGGCGGCAGAACACTCCATACACCCCTCCAGATGAGGGACCCGCCTTCCTCCTGCAGGTTTCTGCCGATTCCACGTGTGCGGTATCAAACTGACAACTTCCGGAGACCCAGTTTTTCCCTGCAAATTACATGGATTCGGCATTATTAAACCTTGGTTAATCACCAACGACAATTTCCCTTACAGGACGCGGCAAATCACGTTATATGACAGCCTTTTTTTTTTTTTAATATAAACAGGATCCCTTGTTTGGCTGGTTTTGGGGGGAAGGAAATTAAAGATTTTGGGGTGATTCATCGCTTGTCATGGATTGCCTTCTCTAAAGACAAGAAGCTGGCATTGTCCACCACATTGTCACAAGTTTGACCATCCAGTCATTTTATTTGGGGGGGTGGGCACTGATAACTGCCATGAAGAGAGGCTAGGAAAGCAAATGGTGTCAGGGGCAGAATTTAACGATTGTACAAATTTGAAGCAAGCTTTAGTGATTATATTCTCACAACGATTACATGGTAACAGCAGACTTGGTAGAATTACATGAAGATCAAAAGCTGTGTTGCGCACTGACTATTCATAGTCTTCTCATTTTTTTTTTGGGCATTTCTGAGTATTCATTCGAACAAAACGGTTACCACCTAGTTTGAACAAAGGCTCCAGAAAAGTACAGAGCTCAACAACTCCAAACTGGTCACCATGTACACTGTACATGTACGGTGTACATGTATGTACTGATGATGAAGCTTTCGAAGCCCAATATACCCTACATGTTCTTTCCTACATCTCCCTGCCACATTCCAGCTGCTGAGTCCAGACATGTGCATGATATTACCCCTCATTCATACTGCATAACCCTGCAATCACCCCTTTCACCGGACCCATCACGATTTCCGGGGCCCATCCACAGCTCTGTGCAGCCTCCCAATTATCAAAATTGAAGGTGTATTGGTTACAGGATTAGGGCGTTTGAGCTGCCCGCCGGCCCGTTTCCGGAACAAAACATGGCCCGGCCAATGGGCGCACATGACCTAGGATAGCAGGGTCGGGCAACACCCCCCCCAAACCACCCACAAATCTGTTTGCATAGTCTGGAGTTGCCTCAAACCGGAAAAACGTCAGGAATTTATAAACACCCTACCCTGGTCTGGCAGCTAATGTTGCACATTGGTCTTTCGGCAAAGCCAAGTTATTGGTTTAACCATAAATACGGGCATAGAGGCAACCACCACGAAATGCTTCCATCCCTGCCAGATCAAGTCTTACAAAAGTAAACAGTCGACGAAGTAGGAAGCGAGATTACAGCCCCACGATCCTGCCATGTCCCTCCAAGCTAGATTTGACCCAGAAAAACATTAGACTTTTGTGAAAAACAAGCAAGACAGAGAAAAACAAGAATAATAAAAACGGGACAAAAATTTAATTTCAGAAACACGATTGAATTCATACAACGCCAAACAGATCCACTCCCTAGCTCAACCTAAATTTTGTACTCTATTGAGAAGTAATTTTACTTATCTAGAGTGCAAGTAAAAAAAACTGACAGGAACAATGAGTTCTTATTTACTTCTGCTATGCTTTTGAGCAACATTGCTACATACGTGTATGGAAAGACTCTTTTATTTCTAAAGATTGAAACTAAGGACTATAGGATAAAGAGTGAAAATAACTTGGAAGTGGGAATTTAGATTAAAACCGTTTGACAAAGAACTACTTCCAGTGGAAACTCAAATGAAATCCCAATCTACAGCATCGTGGAAATTTCACTCCAATTCATCTCATCCCTAGTTTCAGTCAGAGAGAGCAAATTTTCACTCAAATAGAAAGAACCGGTCAGAGAATATTGGCAAAAATGGGGTTTGAACCAACCCCCTTGGAGTACCACACTTCTGCTTTACCAGTGCACATAATGTATCTCAGCAAAAACTGAGAACCCACATCTATGTTACCAGTCTCCAGATTGATCAATGCCTTGGTTCTGTGCAGCAAATATGTGAAGAACAGTTAACGCATGATCTCTATTCACATGATAACTGGCATTATGGTCAATGTGCAGGGCAGATTTGTGAAATCCACTCAAGTCTGTGTAATAATATCAGCTCAGTATGTCAAGGATTCTGCTTTCATGATTTAAATTTTAATAACTCCTTTTGCAACTGATACTAATATCATATTAATTTAATTGATATGTGATCTCAACTCAATTTCATTCATTCCAACTCGTTCTTATCCCAATCAACCCAACACAGCAGTTTTACTCCGAGCAGCGTGCGTTGGCCTTTACACAATCACGAACTACATGTTCTTTGCCCGAGGATATATCCCTTCCCCCACAAAAAATGGAGCTCCTTACATCAGGCATTTCTTCTTATTAAAAACAACTGTTCTCAACTTTATTATGTTTCCGGGCTCCCAAGTCTGGCCAGTCTTCGTTATGAGAGTTTCATTTCTAAGAGTTTTGGTTCCATCTCCTTCATAAAGGTATATATGACCTGTCAACTTCTCAGCATTGCCACCATATGTTCTTGCGGGCCAAAGAATCCAAAATAGGCCAGTAGTTGAAGAATAGGAAAACTTAATTTACTAAGTTACTAAGAAAACAAACAAATATGCCTTGAAATACCCAGGGCTATCCCATCTATTTCTGTCCTCATGTTCAAAATATCCACTGTTTCATGCTTTACATGCTTTATCTCCTCATGTATATATTGAATAAGAAAATACCCTACTGTGTGGCCGCTGTCACACTAACACTGTAATCCTGATTTGCCTTTTGAGAACCAAACACCGATCCCAAAATAACTCAGATGACCTTTTTTCTGCCAAGAATTCCTGCCAGAGCCAAGGACAAAATCAACCTTTCTGTAGTTCAAAATTTTCATACAGTTGTTACAGTGCTTGTATTTCAAATATCTGTAAACATTAAGTTTCTTGCAAGGTATATGTAATAGTGACTGGGTCAATGTGAACCTCCCTCATTCTCACAAAGTCCTCAAAACTTTCTGTTGGGAGAAGTAGGATCCGGGAGGTTCCAGGTTAATGTTTCTATACATATAAAGAGATCTCAAAAGATGCCAACTGTACAATACACAAATGGCATGGTAGATGTCTCAACAGGATGAGGTACACTATAATAGTGTGTGATGCAAGCAGCTGGAATGCAGGGTTGCATCAACTGCCTCCTTGTCCTCCATGAGACAATCAAAGCCGGAGGACCTCCTCCTCTTAGAACCCCAGGTGTGCAAACCACCACCATTTGTCAGAGTGTTATCGGTGCCAGGATCGCCTTGTTTTATGGGGGGAGGGGAATTTTTATAATGGGCTGCTTCCATCAGGATCTGTTTATTGTTCCATCCCTTCTGTGAGGGGTTGTAAAGATCATTACAAGCTGGTTGATGGCAATTTGAGCATGTCCAGCACAGGTACACGATGCAGGGCAAAGAAAAACTCCAAATGCCTGGTTCAAGCTGTCAATACAAAAGATGGCATAAGCAGGGGTCCCATGCTCTCTACATTCCAGAGACTAAAAATCCATTCCCTTCGACTGCAAATTCACTCCATCTGACTGACACTAAGGACCAGATGAAATTTCTTTAATCCAATAGATCAAATTTCACTCGAGTTTTCATTAAAAGGGGTTCTATTTCAAACTATTCCAATTCAGAGTGATTTTACCCTCGAACATCTGGTCCTTTCTTTCACTCTCTTAGATGTACATGTAGACAGCATACCTCCCAACTCAAATATTCTGCTTTTTCCAACAGATTTCTCCACTGATCCTGATAAATAAATTGCATATCTATTTGATCGACCCTGATCAAAATCTGATTTTGGACATTTAGAATCAAACAGGGTAAATTGACAAAATGAGCAGTTTAACAGGGATAAAAACTAATTCAGTAGTCTGCATACTGTAAAGAAATAATTATTAATTTCCTATTTAAAATCAGTGGACAAAAGCATCATTATGTCAAGAAAAAAATGTGTTAAAACCTCTTCTTCACAAACATGAATGAATTTTTTTAACTGAAGCCCTAGATTTAAAAAATAAGTCATGTCCAGCAAAATCAATCTGCCAAACTCGTTTCAGAAATCAACTCTGTTGTTTGACGTATAGTGACTGTATTTTTCAAATTTGAACTTGTAGGACTACATGTATGGATCAAGCGATTATTAAAAAAACACACCAAAACTAAAACCACATGTTTATTTTCACCTCCCTAAACAGGAACAAAGTTAATTTCATCTCTCATGGGACAACTAAAGTTTAACCCCGGTAAAACAGATTCTGGATTGAGCTGGGACGATGAGGGGAGACAGACCTCCTGGTTGCTGCTCACGAGCCTTTACTCCAAGGAGGTCATCCCCCCTAGCTAGGAAGCCATACACTCCAGCTACGTGGCTCCTCGCTCCCTGCTCAGCCAGCTGAGAGACTGTCGAACACAGGGTCTTGTTGCCGGTACTGGGATGGCAGATTTGTTCAGTGGTCCGCTCAGGGCTTTCCACTACAGTCTACAGTAAGATCAGTTTTTAAATTCAGCCCCAACTGGTGGTCACTGATAATGATTGTGTCACATACATTTATCAACATTGCAAAGGATTTTTCTGAAACATTCTAAAAATGAAAGTGCTGGACAAGAAGTTCAAAGTTGTAAATTAAATTTGGACACATAATATGACCTCTTATAAAAGGATATTTCAGCTTATAAAGTGGAAAACCCTTCCATCTCGGACAAGCACTGAGCATACAGTGTTTATCAATATATACATGTACATTGGGTAAGGGCGAAACCTGTCATATAAAATAACATCTCCCCAACGCAAAAAAATATATATTAAAAATAGTTTGCCGTACCCGCTGCTTCAGGTGACTCGGACCGGCCAGCCAACCCTGGCAAGCTCATTGGTCGAGTGGTTAAGATGTCCGCACTAGTAAGCAGGAGGTCGTGGGTTCGAGTCCCACCCGAGTAAGCTTGAGAATTTTTTTCGCAAGCTCTTGGGCAAGCACTGAGCATACAGTGTTTATCAATATATACGTTGGGTAAGGGCAAAACCTGTTACATAAATGGAAAATCCTTATTCTTTTGTCCTGGTATGATGTGTCAGTGGACATTTTACGGAAAGGGAAAATGGAAATCCTTCAGCTCTAGTCATTCAATATCTACTTGTAAATAAAAAAGTTTGATAATCAAGTTAATATTTTCCGCATGTTGAATATCAATTAAGTACAAGAAAAGGTTAAATGTCTTTCAGCAAAGGAACCAAAATATACAGAATTTTTACCTAAACAAAAGAGTGTCAGTAGCCGCATCTCCACAATGAAATAATTCATTTATCAACCCATTCTTTTTAAAGGTTCAGCAAGAATAAAAATCAGCAGGACAATTTCAAGGAACCTTCATTCATTTGTTATTGAAACTCAATGCAATTGGCACTTCCAAGCAATATTATTTTCAGCGGAGTACACTCCACTTAAGGGACCCAACAAGACCTTTTAACGCTGTGGCCTGAGCAGAGATTAGAGAGTGTATGCCCCCATCAACCCCTCAAGCCAGGCTCAGGGTTCCAGCCAATGATTTGATTTTTTTTTCCTGTGCTTCCGACAGACCACTTGAAATAAATTCCATCACATTCTGGGGACCCTGAACGAAAGCTTATTAGCTGAGTGATTAAATTACATTTTCTTTTTTATATTTTGATCAGATCATATTTGCCACAAAGTAACAGTGTGTCCTGAATGCGCTTTCACTAGAGCTGTCCGGAGTGAGTGAATTACCGTAATCAAACAATGCCGATTCTGCCAATGGCTATTTGTCATCCAAACGGATGATTTTCAATCAACTTGTTTCAGATCTATAGAAAAGGTGACAGTGTGCAATGCAAAATGCAAAATATTTCACCTCCGAAACATCTCGGCCCAAAAAATCTTGCATAAAAGGGTACCTATGATAATTTGACAAAGTAAGTTTATTCATTACTAATTAGATGTTCCGGTTCCCATTAAAAAATGAAAAATTTGTTTTGTTACATTTGCCTTGCTAGATGTAGCTGTTTCTTTCCTACTCTTGTTTCTTCTGTTATTTCTTTTTCTGCAACATGTAAATTCTGTAATTTACACTTTGTAATTAATATTTCACTTATGGCTATCTGTTTTAATTATCACCACATGTTATCTGCTTTGCTTTTAAAAGCACTGGAGGAAGGAAGGCATGTCATGCCAAGCGTAACTGTAAAACTCTCCCAGCTGGAATCTTTGTAAGCGGACAAAAATCGGAGGTACAGATACTTTTTTAAGTTGTTTCTTTCCCCTTAAAGTGAAGCACTAATTAGAAAGAAAGACTATTACGTTTTCCATTAGATCAATGAAAACATGTGTTCACTTCATCAACTCGACAAAACCATACAGTGTAGCGAACTGTCGGGGTCGACCTCATTTGCGATCCTAGTTGTCATTCCTAACTTGTTCCCCTCATGTGCACTGGCTCTCGAGTTTCCTAAATCCATACATTACAACAACAAACAGCCAAATCCATTTGGAGAAAAAGACAGTGAAATGACCTCAGGAGAGCATGAAACAACTGCGGAGATACAGGGGGGAAAAAATCAATAGGAACGGACGCCAAACCCTGGTCCTGCATGGGGCGCGGAGACGGAGAGACAGAGAACAGAGAGCGAAAAGAAAGAAAGAAGCTAGGTCAGTTTGAAACAAACCTGCGGTGCGTGTGCAATGTACCTCAGACTTATCTTATGTGTGTGCTTTAGTCATAGTGATTTATCTGGAGTTTGAGCCTGCATATGCGCAGATGTGTTTGTTTTTCTCGGCATTAAAGGGGTTCAGTGCTTGCTTCTCTTCACAGAGAACTAAGCACTGAAGAACCAATGTGTAATTTTAAATCAAAACACTATTAGCATCACACATACACGTACTTATGTTGAAAAAATAGTCAACAGTATGCAGTTAGGACAACCTGAATCTTTTCAAAACAAAGTTCATCAATTAGGAATTTCTCAAATGGACTATTTTAAGTAGCATGTTTAGTAATGCACATGTACGGTACATGTATGCATGTGCACGCATGCTCCCGCACAAGTGGATTTGAGCACAAATTTACCGATCTCATCATGAAACGTGTGGAAAATTAAGACAATACTTTTAGGGCCTGTATGCATGGGAGACGGATGGCAGGGCACGTCATGACTTCTCAGTTTAAACAGTTCTTGTTTACCACCAGACCTCTTTTTTATACAAATTTCTTGAATACACTTTTACACCTTTTTTAATACATGGTGCTGTAAAACTAATGTTCGTTTCTTAGGAGTGACTCCAAAATATTTTGCATGACTGGTACTACAATTTTGATGTCCCAATAGGGTCAACATGTCTCCTTCATAATGTCATGTCACTCCATCACGTAAAAGCTCACTGTACATCGCCTGTTAACATGCAAGTGATTTCCCATCATCTTACACAAGTTAGTTAAATTGGCCTTCGGGCTTCCTAGTGTAATGCCTACAATACATCATACCAGTCCAAGCTTCAAATTTATGCACATTGATCCAATCACAGCATTTGTCACAGGAGCTGGGATGCGGTGATTGATTTTTGACTGTCTTGGGGGGCCCAAAGGAGTCCCGACAAATGTGCGGTGCATACACTAATATGTAAGAGTTTTTTTTCCTATGTTCTAGATGCTCAATGTTATAAATATTTTTACTCAAGTTAAATGCTCTGTAAATTCGTGTGTTTATGAGAAAAGGGGCAGGGGTGGAACAAGGAAAGACGAGGGAAAAAAGTAGCCAATGAGGGACAACAGTCCGTCCAACAGATGCCATGCATGACTGTCATCTCAGAGGGGTCTTCAGTTTCAACTACTGAAAAAGAGTCTACACATGGCTATACCTGTGGAGCAAAGTAACGACCTTCAAGATGGTTGCCGGAGTTTAGGACACTGAATCTCAGCTTCCTCCATTCAATCCCTGCGTATCATTGTTCGGCATAAAGCTTTGATGCTTCAACCTTAGTTGTGGCCCCTCGTATTATTTCATATCTCATCGGCGCTACAACAGCACATCTATTACCGCACTCGCTGCAGGTATCAAACGAAGACACACTTTTAACGTCAGACACGATCCTAATTCCGTCATCGAGCAGGGCATGTGGTAACAGAAAAATTTAATTAAACAGGCCTCTTCTTCTTGTGTTTTTCTTTTCGTTTTTTCTATAGATATCTTACACATGTTGTAACAATCCACAGAGCAAACATGCAACAGAGAAGCCTGGTTTGGCTTCTTTGTTTGACATTTTTCAGGTTACAGAACGCCAAAGGAATGTTGAGTGTTCCTAGGGGTTTGTATTCAGACTGTATATATCATGCTCAGTTTTTATCTCATTATTTTAGCTTCCGAGAGGGCAGAAAGTATCAAGTATCATGAACCATTAGATAAGGAAACCAATTAAATGCGCACACCATATGTTTCAAAGGTTGAAGTATGTGCCAACACAGTATCAAAAGTTATGGTATAATCTTCAAAATTAAATATTGAATAACTACCGCTTTTAAATTGAACACAAAGACTTTCAAGCATTCATATTTTAAACATGCTAAATTTCACATTTGCAAATTCTTTGAAGGTTTGTTTTTCTGTTACGTTTTATTACACTTTTAATTAAGTAATGACTTGTGTTTAATATTGTACATAAAAGGAATTCCACTTCAGAAAAGAAGGCAGATGTTGCAAGTAAAGTCTTCATGTTATGACTTTTTAAAAATGCAAAAGCTTTGCAAATTTTCTTGTAACAAAAGATTTCTTTCTGAAAAAAAACTCTTTGTCATGTGTTCAAAATGTGCCCTTTGATGTCCATGTTTTTTTTTGCTGAGACAAGTAAGGAAAAATTTATGACCCTCCCGTCCATTCATGGCCACCATAACCAACCATCTCTGTATGATCATAAACCTGTCCATTGACAATGCTCTGCCAAGCAGTTTTCCTATAAATAAATTTGATTGTTTAGCTCCGCCCAGCCTGCATGATGGTGTGGTAAATTAACCCAAGACATGGATCCCCAATCCATTACAAATTAGAATTAGGGGGCCGGTGAAAGGATCTTAGGGCTAGTTCTTAGCTCTATCATATGCAGACACAAAGGGGAGTTAATTACCTAAGCAGATAACAAGACAAGGGGAAGCCTGTAAGAGGATCAAATCTCTCTTTTTAATGCACCTTTGAAGTGACCCCAGTCCTTTTATGGTGTCTCCTTACATCTATGACTGGAAAGCTTTTGTTTCTGCACAAATGCCTGTAAATTTTGATTATATTCCACCCTGGAACAAAGACCATGACTGATTTCAAGTCTGATGAAGACAAGTAGATCAGATTATCACACCTACCTCGGTCATAAAAGAAAAAAAAATTACTCATACTTTTAGGTATGAGTGTCTGTTAAAATGTCTCTTTGGTGTCGAGTTACAATGAGTCGAGATTCATCAAGAATTTGGTTAATATTCAATCTTTGCCTACTGTAGCTAAAAAGCTTGCACTTTATGGCTGGTGATCAGTTGTCAGGCGACATTAGGTTGGAAGTCATGTGACACTAACAATATTTTAAATCCTGTCATTGTTGAGTCACTTTTTTAATGTTTTTACGACTAGCATCAATCACTCCAGATGAAAGCCCATACTATGAAGGCTGTGTATAACAAATTGACCATCTGGTCCAAACAGGGTTGGCACCCTTAAAAAGTGATTTCTAGGAATTAATGCTTCACTTGTGGTTGACAAACTTCAGGACTGATTAGGTGTTACTTTGTGCCAGACAGTTGCTAGTAGTAGTTTGCCAGGATATGTAACCCACTCTGCAAAAAATGGTATTCAGTCGTGGAATGCCAAAATACGTAATGGCCTGTTTTATTTGAAGAAGGCAAAATGTCTTCAAAAATGTGATTTTTGTGTTTTTTCCTTTAATAGCTTCAATAATATTTCTATTTTCAGAATTTGTGACTACAAACATGGATATCGATGAATAAAGATGCAAAATTGATCATTTAGTAAGAAATCCCCTGAGGCATTTTGTTTCTAAGTACTCCTTTTTATGAGCTTTCTCTCGAAAAGTGCTTTAATTGAATCTGAAAACATAAAAATGCTCCTATATCTCTGGAACGCAGCGCACTACAGGGGTCATTCATATATCAAATTGTAGCTTTTGATGTACAGAATTATAACCTGAATCCGGTGACTTTAATATTACCCATTTTTCTAGAGCTGGTCACATGTATGGATTTGTTAAGTACAGGCCTAAAATAAACTTACATGTTGCTGGAGAGCCAGAGGACAGTATTTTGGAGGAAACACTAAAGGCTGGCCTTGACAGCAAGCAATAATACATTTAGCTCCCAATACTGCAAGGAGCTTTTAATCTGACCAATTACATGCTTCGTAATTTGACCAGCTGGAGCAGGAGCAAGGGGTGTGATGATGAAAGACACCTTCAGATTCAGTACTCCTGGATGTCCCAATAAAGATAATGTAAAGAAAATATTTGCAATTTTACAGCCCATAAAAGCAGCTTTTATGGCTACTGGAGAATTCTGATACCTCTGTGATAATTAACTCTATTGGGGAAGGGCAAATGAGTGATTTTCACCAAGCTTACTTGAGGTCGGAATGGATCCTCATCTCACGTACCACACAGAAGCTGTCCCTGACTCGCCCAATCCAGAACCAGACTAGAGAATTTTGATCAGGGCTTGCAAATTACTTAAAGCGTTACTGAGCTTGTCCCTTTAACTTGAAGGTTATTGACACTTTCCAGTCTCTCCTGAAGAATTTCCACCATTCAGGAGAAGCGTAAACAAAACTTACAATGTTTGGGTTTAAGGGGCTCTGGTGACCAACACAAGACAGGTTTGTCATTTTTTGTGGTAGGCAAAAACCTCCTTGGAATTATGAACAAATGTGTGCCTACTCACGAGTAGGCGAGATAACACAGAACCTTGCAGTTTGTGCTATCAAACAGACCCGAGATAATGACATATATTTGATAAAAATAATTTACAGTTTTTGGAGAGTTGGCCCCGTTGTACAGCAAGCATGCTCAGCCTCAACCCCCAGACTGGACAGAACTGTCACAAAGTTTAAGCATGGTTGAACAGAACTTACATCAGCACAGGACATTACCCACAACTGAGCAGAGTCTGGCTAAAAATGGAACATGAAACTACAGAAACAGAGATCAAAGAGCTCATGCAGGCATAACCGTCAATGAGTCACAGACAGGAAAACCTGTCCGCTATTGCAATGGTCACCAACCACTAACCAAGCTCACTGTCTGGTCAATAAGAATTTGAATGATTGATATGAATTTGAAAGTATGATCAAAGCTGGTTGACTAAATGTGTAGCAGGATTATATCTTCTCAGAATAGAACTATTGAGTCACTAAATTCTTACAAATTCCATAATCTGAAGCAAAGCATAAACATAAGTGTAAAGGAAGGCCCACATATTTCTCTTATTGGATGGGAAGATCCGGGTATGCAAAACAGTTCCAGTCTTCTTTTGTATTTGTCAAAATGTGTTTTGAAAACTTTCAACCAGAAAAAAACCGCTGCACCAAGTATCTGTAAAACCCTGACGACCAAAGAGCATTTCATGATGAATCAAGTGTCTACACGTATTCCGGTTGAGCATTAGAAATCCCAGAGTGCACTTTTTGCCAAAGAATAAATACTAAAACTTTCATTTATATTCAGACAAAATGGAAACATAATTAGATTGGTTTTTTACTGGGAAGTGTGTAGGCCTAATTATATCTTTAAAAAACTAACGTTTGAAGCAACAAACCTATTCCGTCGATAAGAACCATTTGCTAGCATGTTGGTTGAAAAGTTGTATTTATCATGGAAATGTGATAATAAAAATGCAAGCAAACATTGCCTTCTTGTGAAGTTTGTTCAAATGCATGCAAGTACATAAGTCTACCCCTTTATTTTCAGAATTCAATCTGACAAAATCAACAAAGCAAGATCAATAAAACAGATTATCTCCCATACAAGCTGACACAAACAGGTTTAAAACAAACACAGATCAATTCCCTAAACACTTTGAGTCTTTATTTGCAGGTTTTGTTTCAGAAGCGGATGTGGTGGCAGTTCATGAGTGTATCAGATTTTTAAAAAATTTTGACTGATAACTATGAACCACAGGTACCAATCCTGCCTTTCTTCTCAACCCTCAAAAACATTTCTCTGAAAAAGTCACATCTGCAGCAGACAATGGTCTTTCCAAAGTTCAGCCCCATATTTTACCCGTGTCACTTGGTGGTTAGCCTGTCATTGACTGCGCGCACACAAGGAGCAATGAGCCACAAGCTATGCATGCTGATTGGAAAATAATCTCTGAGTGGTTAGCCAATTAGAAGGGTGTTCCTGGTCACATGACACTCAGCCCTTCTGCAATTCTAGATTTTGGTCACTGCTCATTTGCTACTGTTTGACCTGTGTACATGTACATTTTGCAGGTGAGTGTGTGTAGGAAGTCTATCACATGATCAACACCACTGCATTTTATCTTTGAGATACTCAAAAATGTTCACTTAGCAGTGGTAAGACCATCCCACACAGTACGTTTCATTTCGTTCAAGTATAAAAACTCCTGGCTTGAGTCTAATATCAACATTAAACCCACATGTGCATACTCTCCCACCCCTTCAAAATATTTACCCACTTGCCCCCATTTATGACTCTAATGCACTAGAACACCCCCCCTTGTGTGCCTACAACCATTCACAGTTAGTAATTCGGCCAAATATTGGCAGAGGCTTGTAAACAGGTTTTAAGGCTTTGACAGGCCCATAAGGCCATTTAACAAGGCGTTGTTAGGCCCCCTCCTCAATCACATCCACTGACCTATTTGCGTTGGCATTTTAGGTCGACTTCTTTCCTTAATTCACTTGCAACTAATTATCTAACAGTCTTATCTAGTCCTCCCCACAGCACAGACTGCATTAAGAATTCAGTGAAATCAAACAAATGAAGCAAAAGTTTAATCACAAAACTTGAAACTTGTGCTTTGACTCAACTCAGGTTAATGTTCACACTGGAAATTCCTGGGGTCACTTATGCAATCACTTCTGTTTCTTTTTTAAAGTGGTGTTCTTTTCAAGTACAGCTAAAAAGTTCCCCTTTTGCAAGTTAAACTTAGACTTAGAGGTAAGTCTACCTGTATTGTGAATTCTGTCCTGGAACGCAAGCCTGGTGATAGTGAAAAACGAGAACTGCAAGAATTTTTCTCCCTCGAAGCCAAGCGCTGTGCCCAGGCCAACCATGGGCCAACTCAAACCACTCCTACCCACCGAGTGCCCAAAGATATTTACTCGGTAATTTCCTGCGAAAAAGTGTTGCAGAACTGCTCTGTCAACGGTCAAGTCCTTCCCCGCAGTCAAAAAAACCCCAGGAGCTCTGTACCTACAGCGCAGAACGTGGCAACCAAATGGTTTTCAAAAATTATTTTCCACTTGCCGGCTGTGTTTTCCCGGGGCACCCATGGAGCAATTACAAAGACTCCATGTGCTACAAACACATGATTCGGGAACAAAAAAATCCAAGACCCGCCACTTCGGCAAGGAAACCATCCCGTCCATCAGTATTGGCTTGGGGACCAATTTTCTCCATTCGAACTGCTTTTTATGAAACCGTTGATGGATTGATCAATGTGCTTAAAAAGTCCACAGTCCTTGAAGGTTTACCTGCCGCACCAAACCCGCCCAGGATTTATGGGCGGGCTTGACAGGAATTGATGTCTTGTTCTTTTCTTATCCACCTGGCGGTGCTTTTTAGTGTGGGAGGGTACAACACAATTGGGAATTGAGGTATTCGGCCATCTATTTTGTCAAGCCACCTGCCAGTTCAAGTTTGTGGTGAAAAAGAAAAAGTGCACTAATGGTCTTGGACAAAAACCGGGCCGTGATGTTGACAACAACTGTCCAAATCCTCAATCACGCTGCTCCATTTCTCACGGTAATTAGACCCACGTCGGACCCAAAATCAAGAAACCGATTTTGGCCGTGTTACAAATTCGCAACAATACTTTTAAAAAAAGTGCCCCCCCCCTAAAAAAGTTTCGCCGCGTTCTGGGGTAAACTCCGTCACGTTGCGGACTCAATGTGGATTACATTTCACCCAAGCAAACCACACGCTTGCAAGTCCCAGACAAAAACTTCTTCGCTTTGTGGACTTAGCATTCAAGTTTTATAGGGTTACCAGACAATAACGGACTTTCAACTCATTCAACCGCAATCCCAATGAATAAATTCCCAGGTGAGAATCGGCCTGCGGTGCATCAAATACAAAATTTGTGTCCAAACAGTCATAGAAATCGCTCCACTCCATGGTCCAGGGGAAAGTACGAAGGAACTTGAGGGGGACCACACCGCGAGGTCGCGGGGCAGATGCTGAGGTCTAATTGGTGAAAAACAAGCCCTGGCTGGTTCATGGTTCGTTTGACGGGGAGAAAAGATTTCCTGTTACCGGCCCTTCGCGCTGAAAGACCCTCTATTTTTGACAAGAGGGTCGGGAGTTCCTTAATTTCACGGGGCCAGTGCTGGCCCACCTCGCTCAACACGGCTTCAGACTTTTCCCCGTTCTCTTTGCTATTTTAGTGGAAACAAAGGTGATGAAAAGAGTTGATCGCGAGACCACGCCGTCCGTATTTCACGCCAGGCTTCCCAAAGTTTGGTCTGGAAAGCCTATCGCCCGGGGGGTTGGCAGGTTTTCCCCGCATGTTTGGGCCGATGGTTGGATATTTCCCCAAGACGTTAGATTTGCTATTCTTTCTTCGCAAATACAAGTGAAACTAGATAAACACACTAACAAAATAACGCAAGGCATTTAGTCAGGGCAAAACCAATATTACGTAGAAAACCTCTCCAGGGATTTAAGTTGTCGTTTGGTTTGCGGAGAACTCCTGCACAACTAACATACAGGAGAACAAAAATGTAGCCAGGAAGTATCAAAATTTGTCAGCTATCTTTGAAGAACGTTGTTTGTACCTTTCGATTTATCCAAACAATTTATATGTAGTTTGGTATACAGTACCATTAATGCCAATTGCGAAATAGAAAGCGTACTCATAGTACTGATCAATACTGTTCTAGAGCAACTCAGGAGAAGACAACTAAATACAAAAACAGTGAAACAGAAAAAAAATAACACAGCCCTAGAAGAAATTATTTCCGGGGATCAACATTTCATCCCAGTCTCGGCGATCATCTGTTTTATCTCGTTGGTAACGCTCTCATCCTTCGGATTCCGGAGCAATCTGTTTTTTTTTCCTGTGACTATATCAAAACTCGAGCTGCGTCAAGCGGTTTTTTTGCCCTCGGGAAAAAATCTCAGCACGAGCCATGCGATTTCCTGCTACTGCCAGAAAAGGCTGACCAGCTGAGCGAAATGTGATTATATCTGCATACCGGACGGGAGAAAGTAAAAAATAATAACGGGATGTATGATCCTGTTATTTAACTTACCTTGAGAAAAGGCCACTGGAATTAAACAGTTCAGAAGACAAAAAGCCACGGTCGATGTCAATCGGCATGATCGGTGCATTTTCGAGGGGCAGGCTGCCCCCGTATGTCCCATGGCTCCTGTCGCAGCCGTCCGCTCAGTGTAAGCATTCACTCCCAGTGCTACCGAAACAGTCAAAGGCTGCTTTCTTCAAATTCCACGGAAAGATGACGATCAGTTTCCCGCTCAGGTTACTCGTTGGACTCCTCTATCGGAGGCGAGCAAAGATCTGTCGCATGGTGTCACAGAAATCGAGAAAATTGACAGTTAAACTTCGGAGATGTTTCTGAAAATGAGATATATTGTTTATGCACAA
Source organism: Acanthaster planci (assembly GCF_001949145.1). Next base: position 1,728,711 of record NW_019091391.1, on the reverse strand, counting down.
ATCCAATCACCAGTCAATGATGCACATAGTACATACGTGGTCCGGTCCCGGGCGCGTAAATATAACGACGTGTGTGCGATATGAATGAATGGAGGGCTTACTGCGCATGCACACACACGTACACAACGGTGATATTTTTAGACTCTTCGATTATTTGACGGGGGTGAATAATAACTGTTCACATCAATAATGATCACGTTTACACAATCAGTGTCACTCCAGATGTAGATATTTCTTTATTTCACTTAGAACACTAGCGTAAGCTTTTGAGCTAAATATGTGAGATGTGAATTAATTTTAATCTTTAAAAATTTAAGCAATAAGGTAATGAACCTCACTCTGAAATAATGGCGTAAACAACCAGTTTTATCATCCCGATCCTGTCGATCCCGATCTGAACGGTGAACAACTCGAAAACCACCATAAACGACTGCCCGTTTGTACAAAATACATGTATGAAAAATCAATTACAACTGAGTGTTAAATGTTTGCGTTTATTATTAAAACGTTGCACTTAGCTGATTAAGATTTACCACAGTCGAGACACTTGCGAAGTTATTCAGACCTCCTGTCGCCCATCCAAATGAATATTCACGTTGGCACATTTTGACGAGTTGAACTGAACTCGACATTCATAGAGTACGGCGCGGAGCTGGGAAAAAACCACGTTTTTCCACATTTAGGGTAGGGACAAATCTCGAGATAAATGAAGACAAAGTCCTACATATAACTTTAGTAAATTCTATTTTTGGCATTCGTTGCGCAGAGGATAGCTCCATTCGAGTATATTTCCACGTGTAGTAGGCCTAAAGATTTCTAAAATCTACAAAACAGCCCGTCTGCCTACAGGGAAGGGCCGGAGTAGTAAAAAGTGAGGAAAAAATTGCATATTGATGCAGACGCTTCACACGGTGAAAAAATAATAATAATTAAATAAACTGGTCGATGCTCTTGATGTCAATCGTGGTGAATAAGGGAAAATGAAGGGCCTCATTCAAGAAAATCCAGATCACTGAAAATGAGTGAGACGAAGGCAAAATTAAGTTGGGCACGAATAACGACAAGTTGATCAAACTGCTACACTTGGGACATTCCGATACCTGATAAAGGAGCATATGTTGGTGTGGTGCACAGGTGCAAAGAAACCCCTAACTTTGGGCTTCAAAAGGGAGAGACCCTTTGAAACTTACTTTCAAAACCGAATGGCAAAAGTAGTTCATTCTGTGGGCACTGACAGAAACCACGTTTATTTTCCAGAGCGACCCAGAGGTCACAACGCAGTCGTTCTCGTCACTTTAGAGACAAAGTCTAATCCCTCACTCCCCTCCACCGCTAAACGGAAAAGATCCCGCTCACAGTCTCCAGCAGTAAATCTTTTCGCTCCTCGTTCGTCTGTGGCCTCTGCTGTTATATTTAATCGCAGGTGATAAAAGTGGTCTTGTCCTAGAATTCCTGAGCTATGACCAGACGTGTCCTCCAGTTGTACCACTATGTAAACACGGCCGGACTGGATCACTTCCTGAATAGAGCGTATTCGCGGAGACCAAATTTCAGTTTAATTCCCTAACGTAGTGTATTCGTTAGAAAACGTCAAATTTAAAGAACCAGACTGTATTGTTCTGCGATTTC
>NW_019091391.1:1635987-1726875 GCF_001949145.1 Acanthaster planci | reverse complement strand
CCCAAAATCTGCTGGTACCATCCTATTATGGGTTTCAAACGTATACGATACGTTCAGGAATATGACTGAAATTGGCTTTCCCGCGAATACGGTATAATGCGGGTAACTATATTCCTCGCGCCGGAACCGATATCGCTGTCTGGTGTGCGGGTAACGACCACCATCCCTCTCAATAGAATCTTTGCAAAGGAAACGCAGATGAAAATGAAAAGCTTTGTGTTGTGGTCCATGCATGTTCAATCTGTGCGCGCGCTTTAGCTTTGATTAATTCAACTAAATCTATCAACAAAACAGGGTTCTTAGATGAGGGGTATAAGTGAGATGACGCCCTCTTTTACAAAACCTACCTTTGCAAACAAAGGTAGAAACATGTATATGTACTTCTAAATTATGTTTCCACCCAAAACTGAAGTTGTGAGATTATCCACCCACCTGTTCCGTAAAAAGGTGATCAGGCGAGCTTTTCAGCTGCTGTGAAACAGGATTTGTTTATTTTACTGGAAAATTATGTTTTGTATGGGCTCAAGTACTAAAGTGTACGACTCAACATTCATTGTGGAACAGAGCACTTTTAAAACGTATAGGCGCCACTCAACACACTCATGCAGTTGAGAAAAGAGATTTCGAAATTTTGCACAAAATGACGGGTTTTTTTTGTAAGAGTGAGACAATGCGCAATGGTTATACCAAGACTAGTGAGTACTTCCCTTTGAAGTTTACGATCTGCTGTTGCTTTCTGATCCGACAGGTGGTCATTTCCTGTCACCGAGTGTCATACCGGGCCCATTAGAGGCGCAGGTCGTTAACCGTGGGGCGTAAATGCGTACCGCACGGTCGCCGGATGTAGTGTCTGCGACTCTAGTGTACATGGTGGACATCCGCTCAGCGCTTAACGATCGATCGTGCGACGAAAACAAAACAGTTCATTGTTGTTTGCAAACAAATTCGTCATTAAAAAGTTCGATAAGCCTTCGCACGTTGAGCACATCCCAACTTTTTTTTTCTTTCAGATTGGGATTTGGCCCCGAATGCAAGCATTTAAACTGTAAATGAATGAGAAAACAGTAAAATTTGAAGGCCAGCTTACATGGTGTGAGGTCCGCAGAATGAGATTCCGCAAGGCTCCGGCAAGCACTTTTCCAGTACCAACCTGACATGCCATCGATTTTGATTGAGAAGAAATAACACAGGATCTGTAATTTTATGGAAGTTTAAAACCTGGAATAGGTTTCCTAAATTTGAGTTCCCTCTTCTCGCTACAAGAAATTAAGGGTGCAATTTTACTTGTGGGATTTGACTGCGTTGGGAATAAATCATCATGGACCATAGGGCACAAAACTAGGAACACCTGATTGTTTCCGTCACGTGTTGTCAAGGCCGTCACTCCGACCTGCGGGGTGCAGTAGCACATGTTCATTTATTTTACCCAACGGGGGACGAATGGATTACATATTTGAGCAATTAGTCCTGCTGCTTCAAAACGTGATTATGGCGTGCAAATGGAACAAAATTGTAACAGTATATTTCACCCCTCTGCATGTCTCTTCGCCTGCAGTATTTTGGGTATAAGTTTTCTTCGCGGCCATTTCTTATCTCTGGCTGAAATAAACAGCATAGCCCTACACAGAAATAGTTCAAGCAGTGGGGTAACTTTGAAGGCTGCAAAAAAACACCAGAAATACCCCCAGTGAAGAAAAGTTAGTGCATAGCTCCATGATGCAAAGTAACAAAGTCAACACTATAAATGATCCATTCAAGGTTGTTTTGAATATTAGTTTTGTCCAAGCCAGCGAACCATGGAGGAACAAATAGCTGGAACGTAAGTGCTCCTCGTTATTAAAGTTATACAGACCAAGAACGAGGTTGCAAATACACAAGTCACACTGAACGGTTGTTCAACAAAATGAAGTTCACTAGCATTCAGACCTCTTCTTATTAAACAAAAATTCAGGCCTTCCTGCTCGAGGGGTTTGTAGTCACTCACACGATACCCGTGGCTCTCGACTGAGATCTGAGCAAGCAAGGGTACCACTGCGTGCTCCAACAGACCCAGCTTATCGCTATGCCCATCGACTGACTCGAGGGTCCTCATCGCTGACCCCGGCCGCGTCCACCGTACGCGTACTGCACTGCTGGGCCAAAACTTTCCCCTCGAACAAACTTTGCCTGCTCGGAAATCCAGGTTAAATCCATGTTCACCCACAGGTGAATCAATCGACCTTTTCCAGGTCCCCAAGGGCCTGGCAACGCTGACCTTTCCTTTTCTTCTCTGATGTAATTTGTAAAAAATGCCGGGAGGCAGAGGTGTATGTGGTCGGTAAATCGATCGCTCTGCTACGGAGGCCCCGCAGGAGCGTGGCAGTCGCGGATTTATGTCACGATAGCATTTCCTCACGGGAAGCTTCCCATTTTTTTTCACTGTTGAAAATTTGTACTGCTGTTATAAATATTCAGGACTGCGGTGTCCTTTCGGGGCCTCCACAAAGTGTGCATTGGGATTCGTCTGTTACGACTGCGGTGCATTGAGCTTCTAGGCCTGGTAGTAGTAGAAAGCAACAGTTCGGCTTTACACCCATTAGTTAGTTACAGTACACTACTCCACCGAGAATAACGGAAAGAGCTACAATTTTGTGAGCTCAGGTTGCAGACAAGTATTTCTGCGACGTGGTCAACTTACGACAAGGTACGCAAATATGTGGTTAGGGTGGTTTTTGTCTGTTATCTGCAGGTTCTAGGCCTTCTGATAGCCTTTTTCTGATGGCAAGACAAGACACACCTGCTGACCATTTAATTGCAGAGTAGGTTCTAGAAACACCCTATGCTGAATTTTAAAAAAGTTGGATAAAAAGATACGGTAACGTGTCATGTGTGTCTCGTTGTTATCAGTGGAGGATAATGAAAATTTAGCAAGGTTTTATCAAACTTTCGGCACTCCTGTACTCCACATAAAAAAGCTCTCTTGATCAAAGAATATAAATCTGCGTGGTTTAAAACGGATCTCGGGTACATGTTCTCTACGGAGAACCACGATGTCCCTGAAGCAAAGACTAAGGCCGTGTCCGAAACGGGCTTCCGGAACTAAGGCTAGTGTTTGCGCGTCCCTGCGTATTTCCAATGGAGTAATGACCTAGACCTAGCTCTAGACAACAGCCTTAGGACACTGTTGTATGTATCGCCATTTCACCTCCCATTTTGTCCTCAAGCCCACGGCACGTCCCATGACACACTTCACATGGAGCGACACGGCCAAAAACCGCTGCGTCAGATATGTCGGCTTCCTTTCAAGATTGTCCGTTTACCGACAGTAGCGTCAACCTTACCACTGTGCCCTACAGCGAAACGTCTGGAAACCCTTGAAAGTCCAGCCTGTCTAGCCACATGACGGAGCAATATTGGGAACCCAGCATTTCGGCCAAATGCAGCCATGTTCAAACAGAGAGACGTGTGACCTTGCATTTGAACGACCACGAACGGAGAAACGGGTTTTGAAGTAAAACGTCAAGCGAAAGGCTTCAATGTAGCGCTTCATGGGATAAACATTTTTCGGGTTATAGCAACAGTGGCGTAGCTAAGGGGGAAGGGGCAACTGCTCCCACAGGAGATCTTGCCCCTGCCTTGCTGCCCTCTAGAAAATTGGGAATATTTTAGCTATCGACACCCATCTGTAATGTGTTGACATGCGTTACTTTAGTGTGGGCATAGTCGCATAAACGTATTTCGCAAGTTTCTTGAAAGAGCCATCTATTATACAAGCGTAGACCCGGGGTGGGAGAGGGGAAATGCCTCCCCCCGGAACTTTTTCCCCCTCTTATTCCCTCCCCCTGCGAAGAGCCCGGCTGCGACCCTGAATTCTCCTAAAAAAAAAAGCTCATCCACAAATTGATTATTTGGGAACTAACAAACGGCTGTTAGTGTGAAATCTAGTTTGCCCCGAAGAATTTGAAACTTAGAAATCTTCAGGCGGAGCACAATGAGTGATTTGAAATCGATGTTGAGTGGGTCATCTCCAGACAGATTGACCAAGTAGTTTCAAAAGTAACGTAACCAGCTACAATTATCGTCCCGGTCGTCTCTCGTGTTCCCAATTTAGTTGCTGCAGTTTGCTCTACTTGGCTATGTTTTGGCTCCGATGCATCCTCAAAGTTTGAGTCATCCTCCTTCGAGTGTTGTCTGTCTCCGTATGGCAACCGACGTGTCCCCGGCTTCCGTCTTAAATCTTGTCAGACAAGTCCAGACAACACATTCGCATATTTCCAATGCCCTCGCCGGGAATACTACACGCCAAATGTTACAATTTCACCCATTACTTGAAATTAGCCACGACTAGTCCACCATAAACTAAACGCGTGTGTGTAGACAAGAACTTGTATGGAAAGCCCAGGGGTAAAGATATTAATAAATCTGCCGTGGTATGGGGCGCCGGTTGGGTCGTAAACCCATCTTTTATGGCCTCGTAATGCTCTGTGATAACGCTTTGAACTGTACTTGGCAATAAGCAGGCCTCATATAAGTTGAACGAGCCGGCAAATACGACTTAACTGGAATTAAATAGAAAATATCCAGCTAGTGAAAAATCGGAACACACTTTGCTAAGACGGAAAAAATCTTGCTTGCAGGATTCATCGTTACTACATCATTTCCTTCAAATACGTTTTGCATCCTGCAGGCTGGGGGCAGAAGCCACATCTTGTAAATCATCCAAATAAATGTTCGCGAATGATCGACGAGGCGCTCGTCCCATAAATCCGCGTAGGGCGATTTCCCAATTCTTATATTGCAACTGTTTACAAAACAACTTGATTAATTCCGAAACTGTGGCGTGAGCATACGGGGGGCTAAATACTGTGCGAGACGGCAGAGAATGAAAAAACACAAGAAGTCGAAATCCGGAGTCGCCTGCTGGACGCGGGGCTCATTTCCACAAATTGATGGCCTCGTGACGCCTCTAAATGCCACAACAAAGTCCCCTTCCTGATCCTTACAACCTTTTCATGTACACTTTGTTTTTTGACTTGTTATTCCTGTCGCCAAGGAGCTATTTTGACGACTGGATATCGGCTATTTTATTTCCAATGCAGCAAAAGGGGCAAGAAATGAATAATCACAGTCCCGGTTACTACCACGGAATTGGCAAGCCCTTCATGATGCACGAACAAACTTCTCAAAGGTGACATGGTAAAATTCAGACGCTAGCGATTATGTCTGAAGTCTGAGTTGCAACTTCTTTAATAAAGGGTCCGAAATATTACCCAAAAGAAAATGCAAAATTGCAGACATTTTTTTCTTTTATCAAAGGTATACGAAGCCGGATTTCTCGCATGCAACAGCCGTCGGCAGTCCGACTTCAATCAGGGGCAGATGAGGGCAATAGTTTGGGCTGCGAATCCAGCCAGGCAAGGTGTATGTACGTGTACGTGCATCCGCATTTACCAGTGTTCATTTCAACTTCTTCAGCACACAAACCGAGGGTGGAACGCGACTCTATTTTTCAGGATCCATCCATCCTTTTCCTTAATCACTCCTTGTCTGCCCAAGATGGCGTCAAGGCCTCGGTGGCACGACCGATATCAGACACGCAGCACGGACAGGCAGCCTTTCTTTGCTTGCCAGCTCGCTCCGTGTACGTATTTTATATATTTTTTTTTACTGGCTATGCATTATGTTGGATTAAAAGTTTTCGCGGAAAAAACAAATTCGTCTGTTGCCAGCACGTTCGCAAAATAATTGCCGCCGAGTGTTTGAGGGGAACAAACAACGCCTCGTCGTTCGTGATTTCTACGCAGCGAAAGAAAAAAGAGGGTGCAGAGATTGTCTTTTCCAAAGATGAAGTCTTGGACCCTGTACATCGAAATTGTTACTAAAACGAGAACAGACTGAAGTTGTTACAAGTACAGCTGTATAAAAGTTCGAGGAAACAAGAGGGCACTCTTCATTTAAGCGTATCAGGCCAGGTCACTGGGCATGCGCATTGCGTTATCAGACACGAATGCGTGAGTGCGATTGGCCAACACCGTCACGTGCCACTATTCCCGCCCATTTTGCCGCGTGTTTAATAGCCACGTGGCACCACATGCTTTTTCTCCAACGTGAATCCAAACAACAAAATAGTACACCTGTAATTCAGGTGGTTGAATTTATTGAGAGTTGTTTATTGTCTCAAGGCTGCCATACAAAAGCCCCTGGTATGGATGCTGACTGTTTGGGGGTCGTCATATGCAACGAATGGGAGAAAAAACGTAGACGGTACGCTCAGGATTTGATATTCAAAAGTGAACGGGGCACAATTTTACCGTTTCCAGTTGTGGATGATAGACTGTAAGAATCAAAACGATGGTTATGTGCATAAAACAACCGCTGTCTGAAGCGGAGGTAATCGTACTAATATGATAATGAGCGCACGAAACATGCTAAGGGACAGAACTTCAAACGATCACAAAAGTTTGAGAATGAAAAGTATCCACTGTCCTGTTGAATTCATGGTACTCGCTAATTCCATTATTGTGCAGAATATTGAAGGTATTGATTCAGAGAGGGAATCGGTTACTTTCTACTTCTAAACATCTTTTCATCTTTGTTTCCGGGGAACGGATTTCACAGCCGACATTGTAAATCTCTCCCAAGAGCCAATATCACCGGCCCTTTCTCGACCGCGTGCACCGGGGAGAGAAATGAAGCCCCCGTCGCGTGAAAAATGATTCTTGCGAAGAAAAGCCGCGCAGAACGCGTTGACAACGAACGGGAAGAATCCACCGGGGGAGAAATCTCAGATTTCAAACCATTATCCGGTAAACAGCCCTTGAAATCTTACATTTTGTTTGGTCCCCTTTAATTAAGTTGGCCTTGTAGTCAAACTGGGGAAACGGAAGTTCGAGTCTGTCGGCACAAAAGAAAGTGAATTCAAGGAGCGTCTGTTGTCTGTTGATATTTATCAATTTGGCGCGATTGGCGCGACAGTTAACAAGGCCAAGGAGAATTGGATTCTGATTTATCTATTGGAGGAATGGCCCAGGGGTCATTTATCAGACACTGTTGCCATTAGTACGTGTTTATCTGTGAAATATCTACTGAAAGAGAGATTGAGTCGATGGAACCACAAGACACTGTTTGCGTCGAAAGCAAACATTACAAATTGATACCAGAAAGACACTTCTGTTCAAGTTTGATATCGTTGCAAGAAATCATCTACACAACCATCAACATACAGCGTCGCCGAAATTGTATTTGTCTTCTGTGATAACTGATCACAGATTTCCCTCTTTTTTCGCTGAATGCCGGTCCGCACTTTTCTGAGTAGGCCTATTGCTGAAATCTGAGTTTGTCTGACAAGTTATGTTGGAGTGCGGTTTTTCGTTATCTGTAGACCTAAATCCTTATTAGTTTAAGAAATGCGTAGGCGTTAATTTCCTGTGTCTCTTGGACAAAGTCTGGAATAAATTTTGCGTTTCTCTGATCTGACGAGTTATCATTGAAATCTGGAATGACACAGAACTTAATCGTTTTTACCCAAGTCTGCGTGGGCAAATTTCAGTGTTTTCGCGATAAAAGCATTATTCTTAGTAACCATAGGATGGTTGTAATGTGCCTCCATAATTTCCTCTTTGGTTTGTGCGTGTTTTTACCAGTTACCGACAAGAAAATACTTAAATGCACAGTTAAATTTTTGAAAATGATTTGATAACAAATGATTTTGCATTTCACTGTACAAAATGCACTTTTCTATTTCAATCTTCGGGTACTCATACCGGGCTGCGGTTTACCCAGTTATCCCTTTGGATGTCCCCTATAGAATTGACCTTCTCGCCGCCTCGCGAGGATTAGTCTTGACAGTTAACACCTGAAATCATCGTTTTGGGGGGTTGGCTGAAATACCACAAATTACTGCTAGACAAATAGCCAGCAGCAAGGTCCCAGGACCCTCGCTCGATCTCTCACGAAGCAGACGCAACGCGCAAAACTGTTTGGACACTGGATTTTGTTTGGTATAACTAAATGTTTAAGGCTACTGCCTCATCAGTGGATGACTTATGCGATTTTGTTTCTCTCGTTTGGGGCAAGTGATGAAAGATGTGGCGATAGCTTCTTCAGTCTTTCAGAAAGTTTCGTTAGCAGCCCCCCCCGCTAGCTTTAAAATAGAAACGCCCTTCCGGTCACTGTGAACTTTAATACTTTTGTTCAGGAAACACAAATCAAGCTTTCGCCATCCCACAAAAAAGTCGTGAGTCGATGGGGCCAAGTGATTTGTGTACTGCATCGATGTTCGGACTCTCTGTACAAAAGTCACACGGGCTTAAAATTTGAGTTGATTTACATTGATTGACTGCATTTTTGTGGAGTAAATCCGAATTATTTCATTCCTCTAATGGAGTGCAGACTGCATCCAGACAGCACAGGTGGTTTCTGCTGACCGGCCTCCAACAAATCATTCGATCCTACAGATTCAGACACAGTCAAAAGGTCCCCCACTGTGGCAGCAACGTGTTTTATATCATCAAATCCTACCCCCCAACTCACGGTGTCTATCCCGCCGGCTTTTTTTTTTATATTACCCCCTCCGAAAAAAACTATAACCCCATTGTCCTGTTAGTGTCAATCGTGACGAAGTTTGACTTTTACGGGTTAAGTTTCAGTGGAAGCCGCGCTTTGAGACTGGGGGCGTACCTCAAAGCCCACATCGCTAGTAGCCCTTGTACGGTAGCGATTGGGTTTCGCCCGGGCAGTGGTGGCTCGCCCACGGCACGGGGTAGTTTCGACAAAACCCATACAATCGCCGCAAGCAGGTGAGTGTTTCAAAGGGTAATGTATCGAGTTTTCTGGGGCCATTCAAGGCGCACTTCTCGAGCTTCTTTGTTCTTTGTAACCTCCAAGGGTATAAGTTTCTCCACGCGCATTACAGGACTCCAACGAACCGGAGAGTAATGTACCTCGTAGTAAATGGTTCGCCAGACCCGTGGCTGTTCTTAAATGACTGAAACGAATAAAATATCCACCCTTTTTGCCACTCGTTATGACAAAGTACGTCCGAATACACTGCACAATAAAGAACATTATATTCACTTGATAGGTCGCCATTGATGCACCTGCTTGCTCTCATTTTTTTCGTTAAAATGTATGAACAAACCGAAATATCTTTCACTCTAGACCTATAAAAGAAACAAGTGCAAAAGAGAAGCGGAAACGCACAAACCTCGGTAATTCTTTTGCATTGGTCTGCGCTGGTTTTTTGGCCCAATTATAGGAGTCAAATCACGTTACGTCGCTGTTTTGACAAGGGCCAGGACGGATCAAACACTGCTCTGCGTGTGCCTCGCATTTAGACTACAAAAATAGTTTTACCTCCACATGCAGAGATAACAGTGGTGGTACACAGAAGGAGCTCTGGAAACATCCAGTCAAATAAACGAGGTCTGCACATTAATACAAATACCTGGACATGACATTATTCATTTTTTTCAATACAAATTCGTACGCGCATAAGTACTTCACCTCTGGGGTCTGCATAATTATACTCTTGCTATATACCGGCTCCATGTATCTACGTACGCCCACAAAGCAATCCCTAGGGTCCACGGAGGCCTATCTCTTGACTTGTAGGCCTACGTACAACCAACATAGTACAGTGCATGGCCCATCTGTCTGAATGCCCAGCTTTATCCTCTTATGTCGAATTTGAAGGGAAGCTATATATAAGTGGGCTATATGTATAAAAAAGTAAAAAAATATTCAAACATGTTGACAAAACTATGGCTTTCCTGAGTAAAACCCAAAGGTATACGTCCTTCCCAGGTCTGCGGTGTTCCTGAATAGAGCTATGAACTCAAACATATTTCGAGAAAGGTTTAATAAAAAGAAGCGACATACCTCATAATACAAGAGATGGTTGCAGCTCATTGCGATCGAGTGGTATCTTCTCTTCATGGATTCTGTGGGTGGGATACATAAATAAATTTTGTAACATTTGCAGTGACTGCCTCGTCCCCCATGTCATCGCCAGTACGATCCCGCTGCCACTGTCTATGGTTCGTGTAAAACGCATTTCCAAGTCACAAAAATCTTCGGCGAAAGGGGCCGTGGGGCCGTACGGGGCAGGTAGGAAAAGCGCCACCAACGGTGGACATTGGCTCGCGGCGGTCGCGAACTCGCTACAATCCGGTTCGTAAGTGACTTCGTCACAAAGGCGGGCGCGCCACGATTCTCAGGCTCCAATTGGACAATCGCAGAAGTTGCACGCTAACTTCCGGTTCCATGGTCCCACATAACGGCGATCAATGCGTGTAAGGCTTCATGCGAATCTGTTGCCTAGAGCTAGGTCTAGGTCTTCACTCCATTGGAAATGTGTGGAGACGCGGGCTTCCGTAGCTCTGGAAGCCCGTTTTGGACACGGCCTTACTCTATGTGCAGTGCGTGGTTTAAACTTAAGTGACATCACACTTACGAACCGGATAGACCTTTTCACTAATCATTTCATCATTATGCCCGCATGCGCACAAATGGCATTGCCGGCAAGAAGTGTGACCGGGCCATTGAAAACGTACAGGGGTGCGAGAGAAAATGATTAAAGTCGCACCCCTGTACGTTTTCATGGCCCGCTCACACTTCTCGCCGCCAAGGCCATTTGTACAAATGCATGCATAACTATGAATTTATTCGGTGTAAACAGAATTTAGTCATTTTGACTAATAAAATATACTCTAGCCCTATGTTTAAATGACCAGGTCATTCGGAAGCGCGTGCGAGGTTGGCCAATCAGCGCGGCCCTTCGCGGACTCGCGCGCGTGCTTTGCTCTCGAATGACCTTGCTTTTTTGAAAAACATGGTTATCAAACTGACTCATTTCTGCTTCTGGACTTTAGGCTCTAAAGAACCCATCGATTTCTGTTTGACTCAAGCTATGTACATGACGACACTCTGGCTATTAACGATCTCAGCACCCATGATGTAAACTGTAGGAACCGCTCAGGCAACAACAGTCTCAAGTGTAAATAAATATCGTTTTAATGGCTGGCGACCAATTAATGTCATCTAACGGCAAAACAACCTGCCAGGCGTTGTTTTCTACGTGAAACGGTCCGTAACCTGAAGAAAGCGATAACTCAGCTGCAGGCCTGATCCGCAAGAAGTATCCGGACGCGATCCGGGGAAAGACAACCGACGGCGCGAAGCACAGTATCGATTCTTCCGTATTGAAACTCGGCTCACGCACCCAAAACCAATAGGAGACTGATCGAATGACATGTGTCGAGGAGAAGGTCAACATCCGATGAAAGTGAAGGGCGCTTCGAAAGGAATCCACGTCACGGGATGAAAAGGCAAGGAGAGTGATGCCGAATATCTTTTGGGAAAAAAAGGGGGCGGATGTTTCAGTTGCAGACATTTAACTTGTTTTCGTGTGAATGCATGGATAACCGTTTGTAGCGAAAAAGTTATCATGTGTTCTGTGCCTCCTTGTCAAAAAAGTCAAATCTGTTGAGAGCACAGAGAGAGGGCGTCATACAAGTAGGGGTCGAGGTCAGCTTAAAAACGAAAGCAAACGACGAGAATCTTGTATTTCAGGAAAAGATATATTTGACAGAATGATCAGTACCAAATCTTTTAACAGCGAAAAGGATTGAGGGTTACCATGAACCAGTGAACAGATCGATCCTGTGACGGTAATAACCTTTATGCATTGACGTCAACACCACTTCGACGACCAATCAAGCTGCACCACTTCTTCTGACGTCACAGGAAGTCATTTGTCCAACGGAGTGCGCTATAATTCCGTGAGTTTGAGCAAAGAGCGGCTTGTAGGTTGAACATATGCGAGTGAATCGATTTGTGTCTAGAGGGCGCTCTCTGTTTGTTCCAACCCCCCAAACGGCAGGCAGAATGCTCGAACACACCGAGAAATCACAGCACTCAACGTCGACAGCCAGCGCGGACATCGAAGAAATTCGGTGGTTATAGAATGTTGTAAATTGCAAAGTCAAAGGGCGTTCCATACAAGTTGTGAGAAAACACAGTCATCGTTCAGCACGGCTGCCTTATTATGGATGCCGAGAAATATAAAAATACAACTTCCGTGCCAACCGAGTACTTACAGTTAACCCACGGTATCGTCAAGGCCATCACAAAGGGCTCCATCTCCAAAATTACTTAACCCGGGCGACTGACCGCGCTATATATCGCCAATCCCTTTGATGAATTCTCCAGACGGGGTCGTTGTGTTTCACGGCAGGGCTTTTTAGAGTGCCGTGCGTTTGTCTTGGGGCTTGATAAAGAGCAGGGGTTGTTTACCCGGGGCGTGTGTGCAGAGGGTGGGATGAGAGCAAATACGGAGGCAAGGAAGAAAGGCACGGGCATTTCTCGAGATGTACAGGGGCGCCATGTACGGAGGCCCCGACCAGGTCTTTCTTGGTGAATTTCATTTCAAGGTGTGAACGTTTCTGCATTCGCTGGGGGGATTTTAATTTCAAATAAACATGCAAATATAAAACACAGCAAAGAAATTGACTGGAGTGGGATTCAAATCTGCGACCCTCAAAGTGAGATGCTTAATTCCTCTCAACGAATCAAAGGCATTGTCATTTGGGTTCTGAATGGGGAGAACTCTGCAGGCAACACACCACGTAAGTCTGGATGTATGAAATCGGGACAAGGAGCACAAAGCAGGCCTGCATATCATAAACTATCGCCATTGAAAGCACCAAATGGTCACCGTTAAAAACTTCCCATACAACGGGAGGTTTTGAGACGCATGGTGGCGGTAGACGCAACTGTCCATTTTGGTTGATGTGGGCATGCGCGTGCAGTTTTGGGCATGCTGCATGTTAGGTTCTGAGCACGTGCACAACCGTGGAAAAAGACCGGTTTGTCTGCCGCCACCATGCGTCTCAAAGTCTCCCATTATGTGCTTTTATTGGGATTTTGAAGTTAAGATGATATCAATATAATCACTGACTGTATAAATTCTGTGGTGGCTATAGTCATTTTAATCCTTTTCAAGCTTTCCGGTGTTGGGCTAATATAACAGTAACACAGACCGAAATTCTTCCTCACAAACAAGTGCATGATGACTTTGAGATTTGGCAGGCAATCAACCCTAGAAGACGGTAACTGTTCCATCAAAGAAGCCTGGCCAAACTCTGCCCGGATATCGGTACCGCTAAACGGAGGAGAAAGGTGACGGATTTATAGAAAGGTGTTGTCTAACAGAGCCAAATGGCCGTAGATGATTTCTGTAAAGAGAACGGTTCGGTTGAGAGGCACTTCGGTCGCATAATCCCCTTGTCACCAACTGATGGAAACCATTCTTGTATTTGGCAATAACCATTTCCCTCTTGTAGTTCGTGCCTCCAATACCACATCTCGGCTCCCCATACACTCGATCAATCGATGTAAGGCTTAAGGGACACGCCATATTCCGTATCTTAAGTATCAAAGTTCGCGTGGGCCAGCAACCTGGTCGTTACAATAAGTGGGTGGTGAAAATTGACGAAGCTGCAAAGCTTCGTTCTTGTTCACAACTTGTCTTTCTCGATCGAAATGTAGCATGCATGATTTCAATTTGGGTCTGCTTTTTTGCCACGAGAGGGCGCACTGGGCATATAAAAAAGGCACCTGGTTTATTATGCAAACATGGAAGCTAAAATCAAACGGTCCGATGCATTAATGAATAACACAATCTTAGACAAATTAGACAAAGATGGCCCGAGTGAGACCACGTCCTGGCCTCCGAAACTGAGAAACATTGGCGCGCTGGTAATGTCTCAAGCACTGTCTTCGTTGAACTTTCACTGAAGCAAAGACTTTTGTTCAAGTTTCTTGTGATCCGCAAAAGTCTTCAGTCGACGGGGTTCGGCACGTGAAATCGACTTGCAGTTTCTTTACTGAGAATTCTTACCCCACACAATGGGCAGGACAGACACAGGCTTATAAATTCAGTTTCCCTTAACCCAGAAGACGAAAACTCGATTATTTCTGTATTCGTTGGGCCCTCGTTGTTTTGTCTATCACAAATCTGTATGGCCTCCTACAGACGGTGCCGTGCCATGGCAAGAGCGTGGCAATAACAGCTCCCCGATTCTGTGGACTTCGGAATCTGCAATCCACTGTAAACAATCTGGTGTTGTTTTTCAGGGTAATGATTATGACGGACCACGAAGCCCGGGTTTGGATCACGAGAATGGAACATGATATTAACGATGCCATCAGGATGCGCATCACGGTGGGGTTGTTGGCCTCTACGACTGACGCACGACCGAACCTATAATCTCAGCTTAAAGGGCCAACCGAGCTGGGCCAATTTTTTTTTTGTTCGGAACACGATCTCTCGTCGACTTGCAAAGTCTGTTGAGAGAAGAGCGGTTAGTGGTCAATTGAACTGTTAGTTGGATTCTCATCAGGGTAATCTGTACTTCCTCAGGTTCGTGCTTGGAGCACGTTTTGCCTTCATTCTCAATGAGAATTTAAGAGTAGTCTCACATAAATAACTATTGCCACGCCAATACCAGGACCTTAAAGAGCTCAGAGAGAGACAACAGAGTTCTTCCGTCCTCAAAAACACTCTAAGGAATCAATTGACAATGCGGTCGAATGGCAAGAGTGCGTCTCCAAGAGTTTGCAACGTGTTGACCAATCACAGTGCGCGAAATCTGTCGACCCTTTCCAAACGCACATTGGGTCGACAGATATCGCGTGCTGTGACTGATCAACTCTTGGAGGCGCTCTGTTGTGAATCGCCCGTATTTCGAGTGAGGTACAAGACGTTTCGGCACACGAGAGCCGAAAGTTAGGAGTTTCAAAGACACGCATACTTGACCAACGACATGTATACCTAAACGTCAGATTGAACCGTCCTAGCTTTGAGCGAGCCAAAAACGAAGTCAAGAACATGAAAATCTGAGAAGACCGTTTTAGCCCCTCCCCCCCATTATGGAGGAATCAATAAAAACAAAACCATCATATTTGGATATACACGTCATGCCTTTAAAGCTGATCGATGCAAGATAGTTACGGAGCACGCGAGATGACATTTGACGTTGGACATTTCTGATGCTAGCCGCGCCATTTACGGTCTGTACCATGAACCGCAACGGTCTATTTTGTGCACTCCCTCGTGTGATCGGTTACTCAATCATTAGGAAAAAATAGATCGCAGATTTCTCATCGCATAAATGAGCCAGCAGCAGGTGTAATGTGCTGAAATCGTCATTGTGACGAATGGGTGCAGTCTATTCACGTGCGTGGGCAGTATAATGGATGGGACAAAAAATTTGCAGGCGCACGCGTAGTTGCCACCAAGAGGGGTCAAACATGTCACAGCACCGAGCAGACGGAACGGAGCCAGAAACAATTGCGATGGGTGCATTAAACTACTTTGCGTGCATGGGTGGTGCTGGTCAAAGGCAGTGCGGAAAGTGGCTCGTGCATGCGTATAATGTACACGTCATCGGCGCATGCTCAGTCCCGGAACCTGCAAACAACATTGCGCACCCGGTATAACCTCGAATGTGCTGACCATGACACCGTCATGACCACTGCGTGCTCATGCACGAAAATCATGCAAGTGAAGATCATAGATGAAGATCACAAAATGATTCACGAAAAACACATGACGTAGGTAATGCTTACACAATCGTCAAAACTTCGTGACCAAAACTTTGACCACATGCTAATTTCCTGTATATTCCAAACAACAGATTTTAATGGGATGATGTTACTTTTTTCTCCCTCTGTTTGTTTCCATGACATGGAATCGGATACAAACTTGTAATATGACAACGGAGCTATCCAAAATTTGATAGCATCTGACTTTATTCAAAAGTCGGCCATATTGAATATAAGCGAGGTTAACTTTCTTTAGTTTGGGGAACCTGAGAATTAAAATGGAAGCAATGAAATAAAAGTTTTTCGCAGATTACCTTTATCATAATGAAAAATTTAAAAATTGTAATTAATTACATCTACAGGTTTTAAACAACATTTAAAAAAATGAATTTGGGGCATGGAACCAAAATAGTCTGACACCAACCCACTGTTCATATTACATTTAAGAAGATAGATTCAGGGAACATAACCAAAAATAGCTTCTGTGTAAATGAGGTCTATTTAGGCCTACATGATACTTTTTCTTCTTAATAACCAGCCGTTATCTCAGTAATGAGAATTTAGTTTGTTCGTACGTCATTTCAAAGCAGCCGCCTAGTTATAAAAATGCTAATTTCTGAGAGAGGGCTCTGAATATTAAACACGACGTGTTAGGCAAACTTTGCAGTAAATAGGTTACAGAGAACTTCGAGGTATCTTCACTTCTCCTCTCCTCACAGTATTGCACCTCGGGATGTAGGAAGTTGAATATACGAGAGAGTTAATCATCGGACACCGGTAAAGTTAATGGTGCCTGCAGCCATAGGACTTTTCCTTGCCCACTTTTCTGTTGGTCTTGCTTCCAGCGGTGAACCTCAACACGGCCCACTCCGAAGTTGGGATCGCCCAAAGCCAGCGACTTCACCGGGACTATACTCTGAAAAGCCAGGCTTCGCGCCAATTCGACCAACCCCCCCCCAAAAAAATGACCGCAAATTACAGCCTGGGGTGTCTCGGTGTTGAGGGGGGCCGGTCGCGGGTTGAATGTCTGAACACATCCCGGTTTGCCAGAGTACACACTACTGCACTCGATTATGTTGTGAGCTATTTTTGGTCTCGCTCCCAGCGCTGACCCGGATTCGTGACGGAGTATTTTTCCATGGAACCGTTGATCTATTAATGTATACACGACCCATCAAGCGGGGTACGAGCTTTCCCGTCACCCCATCACCGTGATGGCGGGGGGACGGGAAATAGACGGTGGATTGAAGCATTTATAAGATTTGTACCTCGTCTTTTGACCTTTCTTTTAATACGAACTAACAACCTTCCCAAGATAGCTTAGGTATGAATTTCTTTGGTACCATCGTCCCGGTATTAACAGGTCATACCGCGGCGTAGTACGCAATATTCATTTCCGAAAGGGTGAAACCGGGACGTTGAACCGCCTCATCTACGCGTTTCCTATTTACACGGACGTGCACGTCTTGCGCCCTGAACGCCCGAAGCCAGACTAGCAGAGAGTGAAGGAATGCGAGTTTAGCCCGCAGCGATCGTGGGAATTCAGGAAGCGCGGTACCAGCGATCGTGCGCATGTGTTTGGTCATGTCGAGCGACAAGGGCAGAAGGACCCCCCCCCAAAGAAAATCCCCGGAATATTCATTGGAATTTTTTTCTCCCCTCCCAAAATGATCAATAGAGCAACTTCCTGATTGATTTTTAATTCACTGACACGGGCTTTGGGGGTTTTGGGGCAGAATATTAACTAGTTCGCCTCCGTACATCGAAACAGCTCTCCAGTCGAAATGTCATGACGCGAGATGAGAAGCAAATAATGAAGGTGAAAATGACAGGGGAAAAAAGTGTACCGAAGAGCAAATTGAAACAACACGAAATTCATTTGATAATCTTGGGAAGTAATTTTTTTCTCAGGTGTGTACACGATGTGGGGTGTTATGGATTGTCCAATGTTGTGCGAGACACGAAATGAGGAGCGGGCTTTCACATACTCGCGAGCTCGAATGCTAACCGAAAATGACGTCATGAAACATTCGAAGCGAAACTCATCGGCAGTGAAATGTGCTTAACTCTGGTAAATTTGCCGGTTCACGCAAGTTATCCTAGTACGAACCGGATCCAATTACGGTAACACAATATTAAACTCATCTGAGTTTTTGTGATCGAATCATGCGCTTTCTTATATCATACCGAAAGTATTATTGGTAAATAGTAACCTTTCATGTAATTCCATCCTGTCGCGCTATGATGCTTGGCCCTGTTAGACAATTCTCTCATAAATTTCACACAGACACTTGTAATGCCTGTGGCCCAGTCGTTTCAAAACAAAACGAAACCTCTGTGAAATGTCCCCCTTTGAAATTTAAGACATTTCTAGTCCTTTCGTAAGGGAAAGTTGTATTTTTATTCCTCGGACGGTGATGTTGTCAGTGGGTCTGATTTGCTGTACTGGAAACTTTCACGGTTTCCCTTCAAAGTCATCAATGCCATCATTATTCATGAAACCTACACAGAGTGCGCTTTGTCAGTGATTACACCAACCCTCATGATAGGGCTGATGCCATCCAATGGGGTCGGTTCTAATAAAACTGTATTTTTCACATAGGCCCTTACCTCCATCAGCCCGTGCAAGACGTCGCAGTATTGGCCCAAGTCAGACATTCACAATATCATTTGCCGGGCCCGGTTGAGAACGAATGCCTTGTTGAAAAACTCATGCAGAATAATAGAGACCAAATTATTTGGGTCTATTTTCCCATCTCTTTACCTTTCCCGATTCTTCGTTTGGTATTCCTAGTCATCATGGTAATGGACCCGCTGAGCCTGCGGTTCGGCTGTACTAAAAAAAAACTTCAAAAAGAATACTGCGGTTCAAAAACAGCGCATAAATCGTCGAACATATCTCGCAATATTTTAGAAGGGCAGCCACTAAAAGCTGCCAGAAAATGAGATCACTAAACTTTCCCGCTCTGAGGGTGAAGCTCCGGATTTTTATCTCAGCAAAATTGCCTAGCGGTATTTTATTTTGATGTTAAACAATCCTGACGGTTCCTGATCATCCCCCCGGATCAATAAATGCTCCTTTAAACATTGGATATTATCCACCCAATCCAGCAAAGGTGTTCCCTTACACGAACCTAAACGTTGGCGATCCCTCCCCAGGGCTGCGATTAAGGAAAGGGTCGAGCCAAGCAGAAGACAAAAAGGACAAAAAAAATCTTGCCGGTTCTTGCCCACAAATCCCAGCGTCGGCAGCGTCACGTGCGCTCGGATTTTTACACGCGGCGTTTTTTCCCCCGTACGCGTCGGGAGCGGGTTAGCGGTGCGCTCCGTGCCGGACGGATGCCCGCCAACTTTTTGCCCAAACATCAAAGCGGGAGCAGGCGCGAGAATCCATTATCTCGTCCGGATTATCGAACATGTTTTTGTGACACTGTTGAGTTGAGAAGCCCCGGGGTTTTCAAATCACTTGGCCTAAATTTTTCTTCTGCAACTAGCTTTTTTCCCGCTCTTTTTTTTTCTTGCGCATGTCGTTCATTAAAAGCGCCTACTGTTTTTGTTCTCCAAACAAACAACACTGCATTCTGCAAAGAAGAGAAAAAGGTTTCCAAAATCGAAAAGGGGTTCTTCGAGTGGGCTGGGAGAAACGAAGACACGAGAAACAACAGGACCACTGCAGACAAACACAGCAAGGCATACAGGCTAGCAGTGACGTGTAGCCCAACGTTCCAACGTTCTATTTCAAACGGAAATTTTTCATTTAAGTGTGGGTTTGGGCATTTGTTTGTTTTAAAAGGGACCCGCTACAATGTTAAAAAAAGTCTGTTAAATAACAGTAAGTTGATGTTTTGGGAAAGCACATTCTACCGTCAGTTTTTCTCTGTATATAACAGGAGATTCTTATGGAAGCGTATTAAGGACATGGTAAGAAAAAAATTTAATTCGTAGGTACGGATTGTTTTTTCGTACGTATGGATTAGTAATCAACATGTTACATTGCATGACTAAGCTTCAGTTCATTGGATCCGAGCGGGACCAAGAGAGGGCGCGATTTCCTTGCAAAGGAGGCTTCTTTGGTAGGAAGTTCACTTTGATGGTTTCCGAAGGACTATGAGATACATACGTTGTACGCGTCTGGCCGTACCAACAAAACAACCAGCACGGCTCTTTTCAACCAATACGAGGATACTTCTGCTCAAGGCGAAATTTGGAATGCACCAAGTGCCTAGGATCATTATTTACAAACCGTTTATACAAAATAGTAATCCGCACGTACAAAATAGTAATCCATACGTGCGAATTAATTTTTGTCTTACCATGTCCTAAACATACTTCCATAAGAATCTCCTGTTAGTATAGAGAGAAAAATTGAGAGTAGAATGTAGTGTCCCAAACTAGCAACTTTTGTAATACCAATTGACAACAGAATCTACTTTTATTTAGCAGACAGTCTGTGTAACAGCTCATGCAAAAGGCAAATTTCAAGACGCCATAGGAATACCTTCTGAGTAATTCAAAGGGAAAGGGATGCGTTTCAGTTATCACTGAAAAGGAAAACTTAGAGCGGTGTTAAGTTGTTCCTTCCAAGGTTTATATTTACGATAGTAAATCAGTTAAATAAACACGGTACGCTTTCAAAACTGTACATTCTGACAGCATCTATAAAGCGTGATGCCCATGCTCACAGTGCGCTGGCAATAGCTTAACAAACATCCGCTGTCTTTAAGAGCTCCATGTGGGTACATCGCCATCGACTGAAATTGACTCGCTCTTAAAACTGGCGAGTGAAAACGGCCCGACCATGCCGCCCATCAGCTCTGACTGCCTCGGGTCACCATTCGAACATTGACGGCACATCAGTCTTTCTTGAGGTGAAGAAAAAAGCAACAGTAATGTTGGCATGTTATCCTGTTTTCCATCTAGCGCTGGTTATCATACCCCTTGTCATTATCGCCACTTCAGTTTTTTTTTTCCTGCGAGTCATGAACCCTCGAAGCGAAGGCCGCTGACGACATGAAAGCCGCCGCCGGGTTTTTTTTTTTATTTCGCTCAGCCCGATGATTGCTTTTATTATTTATCATCTCGATAATAGTCGAGTGGGCGCGCACTCTGCTATTCCTGACGTGTATGTCCACACATTTATTACCAAAACCTTTTAACATGTTTTTGAAGCTGAACTGGTGTGTATGTGTGGGGGGGGTCTTGGTTGTCTTTGAACGTCATGTGATCAGGCTGACCTGGGCTGGGTGTGCCCCCAACGAAGTGACCGTGACCACACGGAGGTGTGTTTTTTTGTACATGAAAGGTCTTTAAGCAGGCAATCCCTGCAAGGGGTAAATTGAGCACACGACCCCCTTGCACAGAATCTGGGGACGAGTCTGCGCCAGCCATGCTACAAAATAGTCGTGCATTTCGGCCTTGATACTGTTTGAAAAACAGGGGTCCGGGGATGCCGGTAATATAATTGGGCTCATTTTCGACCGGCGCGTTAACGCGGGGCTGCCATCTACTTTTACACCCGGGGGAATCCTGCCAACACGCCCGCTCAATCCACGGCTGTCCCCCCGGGACGGGGAACCCCATACCCGAACCGGCTGTAATTAGGCAATTACCCCGATTTTCGCCGCGGCAAGTCGCGGCGGCTCGCCCGGGCCAGTGCGTCCCTTGGCCCCCGTTGCGGGACATCACACGGTCGCCCCGGCCCCGGTGAGAATGAAAAATTGGCCAATTCGAGGGGCGACGGGGCCACGCCACTGGGAAGGGGGAAAATGAGTTATTTATTGTGCTAACTGTGAAGTGTTCGAATGCATTTTGTTTTCCTTGTTAAAGACGTCACCATTTGGGCTTGTTCGTCGTGACCGAATGACCTTTCGAAACGCACGTGTAGTGTTGGAAGCAGCCCCACAGACTTACAGACATGGTATAAAGGCATCGGTGATATTATCACTCCATCATCGTCCTATCACCATCTTCACCATCACCACAACGGCTCTGTCACTACCTTCACCACTGCATGCATTACCATCATTAGCACCACCAACGAGATCACCCCAATCATCACCATCTTCATCACCAGTGTCTCACCAATGGTCATCCTGGCCATTTTCACCATCAGCACCGTCATGCGCACAGTCATATCTCACCACTTTCATCAGCATCACCGAACACAGCTTTTTCACCTCCAGCACCATCATTATCACCTTCACCGCATCACCAGTGTTTAATATTCACCACGATAACTAACTCACCAACACCGCCATAACACCAAACCATACGTTGTTATAAATCCCCACAGATTGGCGCGATGTCAGCTGATTTTAACACCCCTGAAAGTTCATCATCTTTAACACCATCCATAAGAGGCTTTATACCTAGAACAGTCCACGGCACCATATACTGCACGAACAGAGGCATCTTTCAAGTCACAGTGCGTGCCTTCGCTACACCGCAACATACATCAACTCGCCTCATTTATAATTCATCTTCCCCAACGCGAGCTGAAGGAGAAGGCGACAGGCGCAGCGCATTAGCCAGTTAATGTGAAGGACTAGACCACGATGCATGAGACAGACGAAGGTAAATAGCCCGCTCTGTGAATGTCAAAATAATCCCCCACAGTATGTTCGATTCCTCCGGGAAAGTAAATTTCAGATTTAAAATCTGGTTTCCACCGAGACGGGAGTGAAATCTGAATGTATTGTGTGTATGTGGCACAGCTCAATACTTGTAGGTAAAAGCTGTAATTGGGACATGTTTAACTTGCGCAGATGTGGGTATCTTCGTGCATTTTCCTATAGAGATTTGCAACATCTTGACGAGTGCACGACGGACACCTCATGAAAGTTTCATCGGTTATAATTTCCCCGTACAACTCTAGAGTAGGATGTTCAAACTTCAAGTCGTACGCCCATAGCACTGTGGTGACTGTTTGGCAACGGCTTTCCGGTATAAATGGGTCCCTAGCTCCTTAACAGTCTTGTCATTCCGGGTTAATAGTTCACTTCTTAATGAAATAAAAGCCTCGATGATGGTGGACACTTAGCCTTCTTCCGGTCAGTTCGTTATGGATTGCTTGCTGAACTCCAGTGCTCGTCACCAACACTGAATTACCGTTCACGCACGTTGCTATACATGGCCAATTATGAATAAACTTTGGATTGGGCGTCACGTTCTTCGAGCACGTGACAGTTGATGCGGAAGAGACCGGTCCTCCTAAAAGCAGTCAGGTGTGGCTTCCGTGTGCGAGCTAACGAGGGCGCTATAGCCCAATTATTTTTGACGAATGAGGGCACTCGAACTTCCCAAGTTCACTGCGCTGTTAATTCTTGCACGCTTTGTTAAATAAGTGCATTGCAGCATAGTAACCAGAGTAAAGTACAAGTGAGCTAGAAGCGAATCCGATTCTCGTCCTCAATTGGCGTTTTCTGGGATTCAAAAAGGGGGCAGGAATCAGATATCAAGTTAGAGTACTTACCTCGCGGGTACACATGTGACCTGTTTCATACGATGGAAGGGTTCTACACCTACAAAAGTGCATGCTTCAGTTTTCCCAATGAGGTGCTGTTGGAGGCTGAAGACTACAATCTAACATAAAACGAGCGTTTCACAATAGTGTGCCTCCCAAAGGTTGCAACGCGTTGCCCAATCGCAGTGCGTGAAATCTTTCGACCCAATACGCGTCTGGAAAGGGTCGACAGGTTTTGCGCACTGTGATTGTTGAATGCGTTGCAAGCTCTTGGAGGCGCACTATTGTGCCCGTATTGTTCAAGCATCTGCCAACACGACGAGCAATTTTTCAGCATCTAAACATCAACATGCATGAAAGCATTACCAAAGAATGGCACAGGAGGCGAATATTCAGCTGACTTTGACACCAGAGCATAATAGTCTACGATGTTGGTGGCGCCGTTCTAACACTGCAGTATGCATGAGGCACCTTCTGACGTCACACAGTCACTTGAAGTCGTTTACCCACCCGGCTACATCACCGATGCAAAAAAAAGTGGAGGGCCGTCGTGCGCTCACCGCGCCTCACCCATCATCGACGCTGCACAACCCTTGAAATTACCGACAAGGATTGCGGAAAGTCCTTACACGCTCGCTGAAGACGCTCCTCAAGTGCCGCGCGGAGCGGTTTACTGGGAGGCTCAACCCCCGCGAGCGGCCACTTCTGACTGGCTTTGGCCAATGCACCAGAGAACGGGCTTGAACAATTCCTTTCCGGAGCTGGAGTGAGGGGTTCTTGGGGGAGTTCGTGTTCAATGTTTAGAAGGGGGGGGCACTTTGTTTTAGGTTTTTTATAGTGCAGGGAATCCCGCTTGAAAGTTAAGAGTGCGTTTCTTGTCAAGTTGAAGAATGGCTTGACACGGGCGCTAAGATGAGGGAAGGAAAGTAAGGGCGAGTGCGAACTTGTTCGTTGTTAAATTGCCACAATCCATTCAGAGATTCTAAAAGGTGGCTCCCCTTAGGCTTGCCATACAGTTGGGCACTCTTCATCCACGACACATTCTGTTTGCGTGGACGCAGCAATACAAACGGAATCTAACAACAAATCGTCCGTCCACCTCATTTATCTAAGGAACACATTAGCTGTAAAATGAAAGAAAATAACCAAATACAGCAAACACGACACCCTGTTTCAATCTGCTGAAGTATTCAGTCAACAGGCACTATATATTATCTCCAGGATTATGCATGTGACGTCATATGCTTGTTGATGTAAGTGGATCACGCACGTTGGCGATAACTCTGTGCTGAAATTGTTTCAGCAAGACACACAAGCCAATGAAATTTATGCCACCCTTTAAGGAACCGATAAAGACTTAGCAATTTCATTAAGCGATGCATCATTTTATTCTCCTCTTCTGTTTCTCTCCATCACAGGTGAAATTAGTGAAGTACATGTTGGGGTTATGGCATGGAAGGTAGGTCCAGATAGCCTTCGCCGCAAAATGGCTCGTGCATTCGCCCGAACCTGCACATTAAGCGGCAGTGATGTACGGTCTGCGCCGGTCACGAATGGATTGAACGGGAGTATGAGAGCGGAAATAATGAGACTTTTACGTGACTGAGGGTTAGGCGTTGAGACATCACGTTCACTTTCAAGGAGGACTTCCGCATCCTCGGAACTTCAAAAACCCGTAAACAGGCAACAAACCTGCCCTTGTATTTCCCACAGGCTTCTGTCGGGCATGCCCCTCAGCTAATTGAGAGCAGTGGAGATTCCAAATGATGAGATTTGTTGCAAGAGCAAGTAAAAAGCCCCACCCCCTGAAAAAAGAGCAAGTGTATACCTTTCTGGAACAGGTGGAAGGCGTAGGCGTGAGATAGACGTGATCAACATCGACTGTTTCACTCAGAAATCAGGTTAGCACATGTTTGTCCCTGTTGCCCATACGACGGTGCAACAGGGCTCATTAAGCATAATACATATTTTACGGCAAAAATTGAACTCTGAGATATTAACCTCCTTTCTTGTGAGGTGAAAAGGTAACCTATGCCTTGTAACCTTTGACGCTTGTTTAACCTTTGATAGTCATTAAATACGTGTGGTTACTGAGAACGTGGCATCGAGCCCAATTCTCTTAAAAATTCATCGCTCTACCCTTTTAAGCTTGTAACTGGCTGCAGGGCTCGTTTCTCCGTTTCTGAATGAAATGAAAAAAATCGACACCTGTAAGCCCCTTGTCACTTGGTCCCAGACGTTGATCCCGCTAAAATGCGCCGTTGGGCATAGACAAAAGAGAAAAACTTGCGACGTTTTGATATATTGTCTCAAGCTTTCGTAATCATGGCCACACAGTCCGGGCCGCGGTCTGGGGCATCACCGGATTCCGCCACCCCCCCCCCACCAGTCGGTAAATAATAATCCAGGAATTGGTAAAGCAAATATGGAGCATATCATCTATGGTCGCTTCAGAGGCTCTGTGCCTGGATGACACCGGTCAACCGTCCTCTCCAAACAATGCCCGATTCAAGGTGAATTTACCACTTTTAATTTTAGGCGCCAAGGCGGTGGTGGCTCATGATAAGGGAGGCGGAAACCGCTGGACGCGGCGCGGCCCGCGCGCAGACGACACTTTGTGACTCACCTACCAATGCAAATGTTGTCGCTCAGCGTGACAAACACAGCCGCCGATTATCAAAGAATCGGTTAATTGCGCTAATTTTCTGCCAGACTCGCCCCTGAGCGGAGAACAGGAGCAGGGAAAAAAATCACATACGCAAGAATGGAAGAAAAACTGATGATTTTTCGTATGCCATTCGGTTTCGGGGTGGGGGGAGCAAACATCGATAATGATTGATTCGGACCGAAATATGAGAGTGTAATCCGCGTCGATGTTTAGTCGGGGGAGAAATACACGTGGTCAGGCGCGATGTAGTTATCTCCCGGGAATTACATATGCAGCACCCTACGCGGTGCCTACGGGCAAGAAACACGAGTGTTCCGCTACCCCTCTATCCACGATCTCTGTTCTCACACTGGACGGTTAAAAGACACGGACAACAAAAGTATGCCGATTTCTTCCTTTTCACCCGCTGGGATAATTGGACTTCTAATGACGGAAGGCTCCCCGGGCGTGCTGTATCGACGTGGCATCCCCCGAGCCCATGGGTTCTAATAGAATTCTGGCATAAGACAGAGAGAGGGGAGCTGAGCCCTGGCTTGGCACTTATCGCATGCTCCAGGGGGAGATGTATTAAGCGAGGGAGTTTATATTTTTCTCACTTGAAATTTGTGGTCATGCACGTTGGAGTGAATGGGTTTTATTGTTTGATTCCCCGGGGTCAGGCGAAGGCCATGTCAACCGATCTTAAGGCCTATATATTTTTGGGAAGGCTAGGAGTGTGGAAATTAATTTTCCGCATGCTTGTCCCTGTTGGCGCCAGTGCTCTGAAAATCAAGAAAGCACACAAGAAAATGGATTCTGTAATTAAATTAACACCTGTAAAAGAAAAAAATGTATCTCATTTCACCGCATTTCGAAGCTGAGAAGCACTTGAAGCTAGGCTGGTAACAAATCGAGTCAACTTGACTTCAATTTGATTCGTTTCAGCCGGACCAGAACAGCTGAAAATGCTGCGGGGGGGGGTTGTTAAAATGTGCGACATGGAAAAGACACCAGCATGCTGAATAATTATGTATGAACACAGCTGTCTCAAAGCAACACTCAGTCACATATTTGATACATGCTTAAAAACCGAAGATTACAGTTTGTAGTTTCTCCCAAAGGCTTGAGCGAGCAAATGGCAAGACAGAGAGATAAGCAAACCTCGACGGACCTTTTGTACCGCGGAGACGAGGATGCAGAAATGCTGTAGAGGAAAGAAGGACATGTGCGAAGAACATGCCGAGAAATAAATAGCGAAGCCGGAAGACAGACAGATTGAGACTAACCACGCAGAGAAGTGTCAACAATCCAAAAGTACAGCGATGGGCATGGTTGCCATGGATACCAGCGAAAAGTAGGTGAAGCGAGCCGCAATTTCTCGAAAGGTCGAATTGGGCCCAATCTAGGTCAATTAAGTTCGTCCCGAGCCCTTGTCCTTGTGCTCCTTCTTTTTTACCAGGAGAAAAAAAATATATCCCCGATGTTTTTGTCGATTTGAAGCTTTTCCCCCACTTCTGCGAGACGCAAAATCTTTCCAGTGTGCATCCTTGTCAAGATACGGCTTCATTTGCTAAAAAGCGTTTGAAATCCTGCACCTTGCATGCTTGTAGCGAAGTTTAGGCAGGGGTGCATTATAGCGCTGAACAATCTGCCTCTCAAAAGGTGAGCAAGATTTTATCGATTAAGTTACTGAGCGCCAGAAAACAGCTTGATTTCCCGCCAATCTTCTATGAAGTTTAATCTGCCTGGAATTCAAATCACTGACTGATGAACAAATTTCATTCAACGGAGAACTTGAGTAAGTTTAATTCAGCTTGATAATACAAATAATCCAAATTAATAGACTTGACAACTTGTCAGTAAATTCGATTGGAAGTCATTTGAGAATATTGTCAACTATTCATTAAAGCTGCTTCTGAGTCTCTCTTTTTTTTTTAACTTTTCTCCAAAGTCTCAACCTCGTCGGGGCTCTCTCAACTGTCCTCATAAAGTTGAGTTTGTCTTTCGTTAGCTCCCGGCCCCAAGTTCTGTCCTTCCTCATCTGCCTCCCTGTTTGCCTTTGGTATACATCTCTCTTGCGATCTGTCTCTCTCGTGAAACAATCAGCGCTGCTCTGTCCACAGCCGGGGCCCCGTTTCCAGTAGGCAGCCTATCCATCGTTGGTCGCCTCTTTACACAGTGCCTCGGCTCTTGTCTTTCCACAAGCCTCCCACTCCGTCCCCTTCTTCGTCTCTCCCACTGGAGTAGCAGGGCATCAGTGACTAGCCAATGGCTTGGTAAACATCCATCTGATCGAGCGCCAGCAGCCGTTCTCTATCCCCCTGATAGATTCCGCTTACACTAGCCCTGTCCTGGGCGCGCTACACGGGGCTAAACACGTCGACCGACACCTGCCTACGTCGTGTAAAAAGACTCGTGACAGGGCGGTGCGGAAGAATAACACACATGAAGAGCCTTTTTTCAATTACAAGCAGGGAACATCAAGGTGTTTATCGGTTGAAGGATGGAGTTATCTAGTGCTGAGATTTCAACCCGAAATATCACTGGACTAGGTTTTCTGGGGGAGCGATATCACAGACCTACAAATGCAGCTGTATTATGTAAGGTGGGCAGGATATCGCAAGGGCCTTGATGATAATTTCAGCCCGTGCTATCGCATCGGAAATCCAGCGAGGACTTGGTCAATGTCTTGGCACGCTCTGGAGGTACACAGGACCCGTTGCTAGAATAATATGACCCGAGAAAGAGGCATGGACCTTACCATTGATTTAAGAGGCTCTCTTCGTCGCTATGTGTACTGTTGGTTAGTTTATTGATCACTGGCAAGAGCTCACACAACAACCTGAGAAACTGGGCTGGAAGGCGGAAACTGCGGAATTTGGTTGGATTCCGACTAAACAGAGCGGGAATTTCGGAAATGATTTTGGACGTATTTTCGAGCCACAGTGATAAATGAGAGATGCCAGCAATACATTCAGACATACGAAATTTATGTAGAATGGCCCATAGAGTATAATGATAATGATAATATGAAACAATAAAATAGCAAATACTTTGTAGGCCAAACAAAGAAGTATATATTTGAAATATTTGGAGAAAATGAACTATTCTACCTTTCACTGAGAAACCAAAGCCCTTCAGTGGTCAGAAGACATGTAGACAGATGGACTGCCAGACAGACAGTCGGCCTCATGCAGCGACAGAGTATGCACTCTCTGGATGCAGTACTAGTAGACTGGCAGACAGACTTCACACTGCCCCAGATGACAGACGAGTGTTCAGCGATGGCTCCCGGTAGACGGGAAGACGGGGACCCAGACAAGACAGATGACAGCATAGGAACAGCAGAAACAAAATGAACTGAATTCTTATTAACAAATGAATTCTTTACTTGAAATGAAACCAAATTATTATCATTATACACGAAAGCTTGGAAGACAGAAAACGCAACGAGCAACAGGTAAGACGACAAGAAATGTCTCGTCTTCGCAGACTGAAAGAAAAAAATCCAAACTGACCGAAAACCAAATTCACCACACAGCATTCGATCCCCTAATCAGGTTAAAAATGCGAATGCCCTGCCCGTCTTAAAAACCTGAACTCGAAGTTGATGTACATTTTCGTATTTTGAGTGCATCCCAATTGGACACTTAGCAGCAAGGCAAAACGGGGCTCAGAAGGGAAGATACGAGTGATTTAAATATTCGTTGCCGACGTTGCAATGTTTAGATTTACTGCAAGACGAGGATATTTTAAGTTTCATCAAGTGCGCTAAGGTTTCAAACTTTTTAACGATTTGTTAGCAAGCTCGCTGAACGTTAAAAAGTACGACCATTCACGTCTCGTTTGGTGTGTTCATGAAGCACACATAAACGATGCTGCTCCACTCCAAGATCTGTTTTTTTCCAGGACTGGGAAAGACTTAGGAGTGAAAGTGAAAAGCAATACGTCAAGCCACGCGTGCGAAGCAACCATCAATCACAACCCCACACCCTGAATTTATATCCTAATTAAATAGAACGCTAAACACTCGGCCAGAAATCATGGATAATTGAAGAGTGATTTATCAAGCGGCGCGTTCGAGGCTTAAAAGCTCCGAAGAAGCCCGTCACCGGCCCCCCTTACACCCTCCCCCACGCATACACACACCCACGAGGCAAAGACTCTGCGATTGGCGATATTTACCGGCCAGCCCCCTACACATGAATAAATTGAGCATCAAAGCCTTGGAATCCAGTTGAGGAGGGAAGAGTTATTAATGAAAAATAGTCCCCAGCTAAGATCAAGTGCAGAGTTAACAGCCGGAGGCTCCCATATTTTCCACTGCGATAATTCCGGATCTCACCCATTGCCCCTTTCTTGTTTTTCTTGGTGCATGCGTACAAACGCCTCCACTTATAGGCCGGCCCCGGAGAGTTGCCGCACACAACTGCAGCCTGTTCACACACACATGCACAAAAACCGTTCCGTCTGGTGCCCGCCGTTTCCTCCCTGAGCTCCGTTAACATGTGGGCTACAATTTTCCCCCGGAACAAAATGTCAGGATAAATTTTCAACACAGCCTGAAAAACAAATACATTACTCAATTACGTAAATGATCACATTTTTATATATGTAAAAATCGCACATTATCGAAACATAACTGCTTTTTTAGAGTCAATCTAGTACATTCGTAAGGACGGCCAAAACGACACATACAAAATATATTACATTTATTATTTTAAACTTTTTGCGTTTTCATAACTCCATATAATGTATTACTAAGCAACCTTTGTGAGTACCTTAACGACTTCATTTATACGGAAAAAGCAAAAATATTCAGCAAGAAAATTACCATTTAATCATTTATTTTTTTATATGCCTCTCTGTAAAGCATATGAACTTCACATGTGCGAATATGCAAAGGGGACACTATTCTACAGAAATTCATCCACACATAGCACCGCACTAATGCATTAAGGAAAACATCGTACAGCGGTAACTAACTTCCAGTAGGACAATATCGTCATGCCTTTGACAGATCTCATATGCGGTCAGCATGGTGCTCATATTATTAACCCTTCGTCTTGAACCTCAAGATGTCCTTGATTGGGCAATCAGTGACTAAATGCTCTCCTCTGCCCATGTCAAGATCCAATAAGCTCCGTGGCACGACGGATGTTAGCATTTTGTACCGAGAGACTTATCCACATAGCAAACTGCATTGAAATACACAAAGAACCCGGACTCAACGATCATTCTAGTGAACAAACGATCCTTTTATGACGGCTGTGAGCGGCCTATGCCATTTAAATACGTCACAGAGGCTATTATGACGAAAAATATAATGTGCAAGTCAGTCTCAGGCATATACTGCGATATTTTTCTTCTGTTTGTTAAAAAAGGCGGTGAGCTTCCATTTCAAAAGAAATGGACTCAAACACCTTTCCCGTCTGTGAAAATAATTAAAGACAATGCATTTGACCAACATGCGCGAAAAACATACGCGCTGACAACATAATGAGCAAATAGCGACCACGACCCATAGAGGATTATGTGGCTTTACTTTCAATCATAATTGAGACAAATGAGTTTTTAATTTACATCCTTCGGCTGATAGGCCAAGGAATTCTGTTCAATGCGTGGTGACAACACACTAATGACAGAACTACATTACCCCCGAGTATAATTACTCGGCGAAGCGTGTGTCTCACGCGCCCCCTACTGTGAGCGTTAATTCCTAACTGGTTGCCCGGTGAGGATGAGCGCGAAAAAGAGACAGAAGACGAGATGATCATGTTGGTCGCTTTTAAAAATCCATCGGCACTCTAGATCCGGATCGACAGCGGATAATGAGCACCGACTTCCGCGGTTTTCCCCTCGATCGCGTCATCTTTGACTCTGACAACTGCATAATGCGACGTGACGGCGTTACACGCCGGCTATTATGGAGGCAAATTGCAGACAATCAATTGGGATCGACGTAGAAGGAGGAAAGACGAAGGGGAAAAAGGGAAGGGGGGATACCCACGAAACCCTCGGACTTATATCATCTTTCAACCTTGGATCATCAGCAGAGCCGCGGGGAGCTCAACCTTACCGGGCTCCTTCTCGAGGCTGCAGCGTTATTATCTCCTCCCTGAGACTTGCCGGTGCCACTTTTCAAAACCACACCCGGGCCGTTTTTTTTCACTTCTCGTCATATTCTCGTCATAAACGCTCCCAATGGACCCAGCCGACGCTTGTCTCCCCCTCTCGTGTTTCACGTACCCGCGGGCGGGTCTTCGGTATATAAGGGCAGGCTCCTCCGGGAGCCACCCGATTCTGGCCTTGTGGGGGAAGCAAAAGAATGCCGATCAGGGGAAGACCGTAGGTGATTTGATCAAGCGGGAATAGTACAGGAACTACAAAGATGCGACACTTAATATTTGGCCAGGTTGTTTACATCAAACACTGCAGGTTTTCCCGTTTACAATCTTAGGGCCATTTAGGCTGATATAAGGCTAACTTTACTATAAATCCTATTTACCCGCATGGTACAATTTTTATGATTTTGTATCAAGTCTATCAACAACCATTCGTACTATAAATCTTGATCGCCTGGGCTGCCCATTGGGTATGCAGAGCAGTCTGTTGCCAAAGACACAGCATGTTCCTGAATTTATTATCTCTTCTGTTTTCCTCCTCTCACGTCTTACAGCGCGCCGCTGACAATAATTCAGCTAACGTCTCTATGGGCCCACACCTGCACGTTCTGTTTGCTTGTTTGGTTCAGCCATTTGTGTGCATAATTATAAGATATCACGTGACACTTGCTTTTTTTCCCTTCTCATTATTCACCATTACCATAAACGTCATTCAGTGTCCATCTTTTCCCCTTTTTAAAAAAGTTTTGATGCCTCTGGACTTTTTTCCTGATAAACGCACAGGTACATATTCGTGCCTCAAGGTGATCAGGACAAAACCCACATGTTTATGAAGCTGTCTCGCCTCTATTCCTTATCACAGCACGTCCTCTTTTAATAATTTTTGGGGTAATATTTCTCTGGCGCTTTCACTGCAGTGATCAAACTTTTAGAGATGATTTTTAATGTACACGAATTAAATATCCGATCAGGCAGAGCCTGCCTCCCCGCATAGATGCTGGAGTCACAGTATAGGTGCAGTGCACTAATCAGTGTAGGTGAGAAAATATTGACATGATTTCTCTCCTACCTTTAGGTAACGGGCTTGGCTACGAGAAACGTTGCCAATAAATCTCCCAGCTTTATAGTGTCCACGGCCAGGGCAGCGCCCGAGATGCAATATCCTTGGCATATAATATTCTTTAAGTGCGCCGTAATCCCTTCTAAGTGCCAGGGTTTGATTGCGTTTCCAGAAACGGGCCATCTTTCCCCCAATATTCAAGATACCGTTTGAATTTTTTTTAATCGCATCACACCTACAGACGGCGTACTACTTGCGAATATCACACAGGTGATGTTGGGGCCTTAAAAACAGGCAAACCACACAGCTCAGTGACAAATCTTTCTCTCATTTCAATGCAGATTGGCTCAGTTGCGTCACAGCGGCTACAAATAATTACTAAAAGCCCCGACAATAAATCAGCCATGAGTAGGTTCCGTCCCAGAAGCGTTTCCTTATTTATGAAAATAAGAGGCCCCGGCTGTGACGGGGAACAGAGTTGCCGGTCAACTTTCGCCATTCGTTGTAGCGCTGTGGAGAGCGCGAGGTCATTGATTGATCATCCCGGAGATTGCCTGTGCCTCATTGAGCGCGAACATTCCTCGCACAAGAACCAATTTCCACGATTCTCCGGTCGTTACGGACGCTCAATGAATAATACAGACAGAAAAGGTTGAATCTTACCTTTTGGACAGTCCATATGCTGGAACGTTGGTACCTCCACAAAAGACGAAATCTTGTAAATATGAAATTTTAATGCATTTCACCCTTGGAGCGTCTTCGTGAGAGTTTCTCTGGTTTAGCAATCCGGAGAAGGTTCCTCGTTCTCTAGAAGGGCAGTAAATGCGGGTATTAACATCGCCGTCACGGCCACGGTGTGGCCAATTGGGCATGCACTCGCAATGCGGTTATCGGTTGTGCGCTCCGACACTATTCACATCTTTGGCAGTACTCCATAGACAAACCGTACGTAGTTCATCAACGCCGCGTCGTGTGCTGGGCTCCCAGCTGTTTTAACGTCGACCACGCTGTTAGCTGACTGTGGCGGGTCTCGTCTGATTTTACCGGCGGGTAACTATCTAGAGCGCCCCCACAATACCTCGCTGACCATTAATTAGAACGCAGGATCGACGATTTGTCCTTACGTGATTCGCGGCCAGCCGGTGGGGCTAGCAAGTTGCACAACTGTAGCACCGACAACAACCATGGAGAATGGAGCACTCCCTTGGTCTGATCAGAAAGCACCCGATCAGCGGGAGAGACATGCAAAGGAGAAGTCATGCACGATCGAGCAGACGAAAAGGGCTCGAACCATGTTTGCATACGAAATGGGTTGTGGGCGGTCTCTTCCATAAATGATGCCTTCAGATACTTCGGGCTCGCGCAAAACTGAATTGCTACTCTGAAAATACACTTACAGTCGGTGGCTTTAGCATCATGCTATGAGTTTGGTGGATCCTTTAGAGCAACATGGAGTGCTCACCGATATATAGCCTGGGTATGGTGGTGGGTTAGACTGGGTGTTCACACGGATGATGACTGGGACGTGTATGCAAACCTATAGGGGCATTCTGTATGGCCTACTTCGTTTGCAAGAAAAATTCTGATGGCATGACAATGCCAGGTTTATTTCATGTATCTTAAAATTGTGCACATGAAATGTCTTCGTTGAATTGCACTCCATTTTCTTTGCCCATACGAAGAATGGGCATGTTGCACTTTCAGTAGCCACGTTGACTTGGCGGAATTTCCATCACACCTGATCACTTGATTTCCATTAGCGACACAACGCCAAGACTACGAATGACTCTTTGTGCGCGCGCATGTCATGCGCGGTGTTGTTTCGTTCATTCATGTTCTTCTCTGGAGCTTTTAAAACTGGAATTCAATTAAAGATACGTCCGTCTACTCAAAAAGCATTCCGAAGGACGGGTAGCTCACACAGCACTTTTTGGCAAGCAGGAACGAAACATTATAAGCGTGTTTAAATGTATAGACGGTTTGTATAGCTGCCATCTTGCAGGCCGGTGCTTTTGTTCCAGAGGGGTATGCACAAAGGAGGTTTCCCAGTGGAACAAAAGAATTGCCCTGCAAGATGGCTACCAGGCAAAGTCTCTTTAGCTACATTTGGGAAGAGCTTTTTCGTAGATAAAAGCAGGGTTGATGAATCTACCCCCATTCTCCTCTCTCCCTTTGCCTACAGCCGAGGACTTCAATCATCCATGAGAATCCATAGTGTACATTCATGATATCCCAAAGTGCGGCTCATCCACGCACGACGACGGAATCACCACGCACGACTGCACAAACAATCGCCATCCATCATAATACGACAACAGCGCGGGATGAGAGGCTCCGTGTACACGACCGTATGGCGAGAGTCGCGGAGATCGAGACGTGCACTTATGGAAGCAAGCTGCTTTCATTTTTCACTTTGAATGAAACCGGGGATACGCGAGAAATGAGCCCAAGGCACTATTGCAAATAACAGTTCTTGTATGTTTCTCTAGCTCTGCTAGAAAAAAATCCTGGGTATCATTATCTGTGATATAGCACTCTTGTCCTTTAGATCCATTGTCTTCATTGAAAAGACGCGAGCTGTTAAGTTTTAGAAAGGGGAGAGCGAAACAGTGGATAACGATGGTGTTGAACCCACGTAGTCAGAGAAGGTCTGAAAATCCCACTCCAGTGGTCCTTTTAGAATTCGGACTGGGGTCGCCAGAGTTGCAAGAAACGGCAAAAACCTTGGTACTCAAAGATGAAAATAACACGCAAAAACAGGCTAGATGGCATTTACTTTATCCGTATGCTAGTTTGGCTCTATTCGCGGTAAAATTCTTTGGCTTTCAAGTTTCTTCTCTCCGACAATGTAAGGATGGTAACTATAACATTCTGGTTCGCATCAATGTTAGATCCGCAAGTATGTGCCCGCTAACTATCAGTCATTCCAGGAAGGTAGTACTAGTAGTAATTAGTTTATTTCGGAGTTGAGTTCCACGCTTGATTTCACTAACTTGCTCAAGAACTTTGATTGTCAGGAATCGTCCGTCGCCGGTTACGACTGCAAATGTTTTGCATCTGCATCCTTCGGTCTGCCTATTAAGATTATTAACATCGCAACGACGCTGCGTCACGGTATCTCTTCAGAATCACATTTATCAGTGGAGTACCACAACCAGAAATCTCAACATTCCTGCAAACCCAGGCAAGCCGAGCGACACCATACATGGCTATTGTAAATTTAAGGATACATGCGGTGCTTGCCGCAGGCCTAATTGCGTTACCAATTTTGTTCAGGCGATCCATTGGAAACATTTCTCTGCTCAGGACAATTCAAGACATTTTGGCGCCATTGGCGGCCACGCTCAGTAAAACGCACCCGGGCAACGCGGCAAAGGGATGCAAGGCAGTAAAGCACGTGGCTGGTATCTCGTTAGAGTTTCCCATGCATGGAATTGACATGAATGGACATCTTC
This sequence comes from Acanthaster planci, assembly GCF_001949145.1. Next base: position 1,690,541 of record NW_019091391.1, on the reverse strand, counting down.
CGCAATGTTGACACTATCCGTGAGAAAGTGCTTCCTGGCCGCACTTCCAGCATTATCGCAAGAATCCTGGGAGTCATAATGGCTTCCGTTGTTTCCAGAGTGATTCCGGATTTCTTACATCAAAGCAATACTTATGTGAAATTTCCTGCTTTATTTTGTTTCCATTCTCAGCTAACCCAAGAACATTTTTCCATAATTCTCAGTATGATTTTCTACAGCCATCACTGTTGTTAAAAATGGCGTACAACATAGATTAAGAGAGTTACTCAATAAAGTGAACAACAATTAACCTTCTGCCGGCAAGTATACATTATGTTCAAAATAAGGTAAGTTCAGACCTTTCATAAAAAAACCTAATATGTAATTCCCGGCCAAAAAGGTCCTCTTGGAAAAACGATATGCCTTCGAGCGTCATAGGCCCCTAGACGATGCTTCCTAACAGATGCGCCGTCTTCGGAGAGACAGTTGGACTGCATGTCCGTTACTTTGAGTCGGTGGCCAGACCTGTGCGAAGAAGTGGCCCGCTGTACTATAATTGAAATCTCGCCGGGCAGAGGACACCACCCTAACCTTGTTAGGCGGTAATCGGGTGAGAATTCGGCGCTGCGCGGTTTTCCCCCTTAAATCTATTTTTGAGCCATCCGGGTCGCGAAATCGTTTCCATTATGAAGGACAAAATATTATTACCACTCTGATATGGCATTGCCAAGGATTGGAAAAGGTTATTTCTTTTATGACGTTAGCAGTAGACTACCAAGCAACTTCAAGGGTCAGAAGTGCTCTGGTTGAGAAAGAAATTAAAGTAATAATAACCCCATTTTTGAACTTATATTTTAACTTACGTTAACTATCGGGACGAAATAATCCAGATTTCATCGGTTATCCTGACTTAATAACAAGCCAATGCACTACATTTTCAAGTTGAACCTAAGTTCGTAAATCTCTTTGACAGTTTTTCTCATTGCAATTTACGATCTAAGTAGATCCTTCTTCACTCAGCCTTGCCGTATAGTTTCTTGAAGTACATAAGATATTTGGCTATACAAATAACCATTTGTTTTGATTCCCTTGTACATTAAGTTTGATAGTATTTTGATGTGTGGTGGGCACACCTGAACGCATGTACCGAAGCGCTCCAAGGTATTACAATTGCTTGAAGCTAATGAGGGGGAGACGAACATTCTCCCACCGAGAAGAATATTGAAGGCAGGAGGAACAGCGGACACCCCGTGTGGCGAGAGAACTTAACGATGATCTACGGCAACGCCTGTGGCCACTACCTGATGTCCATTGGTTAAGGGTTAGACTGTGTTTACGCTTACATTTCGCATATCACTGCAAAGGTTTGACGCATTACGAAGGGTACGTGGTGTGCGGCCCACGTATGCCATTTATGGCAAAATCTTAGTATTTCACTTGAAGCAAAGGTAAATTTTACCACGTGCTAAGATAATCGATCCAGAATTGGGCACTTTTTTGCCGAACGCGGGGTACCAGGTGAATTGCCTAGATGTGGGGCAAACAGATTATCCAACCGCGTTAAAATATGGGAAAACATAATTCATTTGTTATTGTGTCAATTTTGTTTACTATTAGTTATGATTTTTGTGCCTAACAGTTAAGGGATTCACCTCGTATCTGCGTTGGGGAAAAACGTTTTTACAGTGAACTCTCAGACGCTGTGGGGGATACTAGAGATTGGATATATCCTCCGGGAAGAACGGCCACTGCTTGACCGAGGCGAACAAGAGCAACTCAGGGTAATGAGGACACTTCTTGATTACCGAGGGGTCACTTTCTACGGGTAAGGTTACAATTTGATTGCGCAGTCATCACCGCGGTCATCACGGATGTGACAGGGACCGATGAGGGGTGTCTTCAAATCTGACGGTGACAGGTTGGCTGGCTTGCGTGGTGTAGTGGATTAGGAAAACGATACGTATTGAGGAAGCCTGTGTTCCGAATCCTAATGGGAACCTTTTTACTTCTTTGTTTTACTGTGTATTTCCTGTGAAATAAAAATGAAATTCAAATGGTTAATTTACTCTCCAAATTTGAATATTGCTTTCCCCGAGAAAAAAAGCGCTTACCTGAACGCGTTCTCAACTTAAGGCACACTTAGGCCTATTGGATTAGCACCCATATCACTTAGTGTGATAATATATTATCGGCATGGTTCAAACTAGGCATTTTACTTTAAAAGCCTCGTATATTGAAAGTGATGGGTAGTTGGATCGGGTATCGTACTGGGTGTGTTGTAGGGAATTATGTTTATTTTGTCAACTACACTTTCAAACTAGCTGTACACAAATGACCCGACAGTGTAGTCACAACAACGACCAAGTCGGAATCAGGTCGTCGTTGTACTTTCCTCACAGTTTCACCTCCAGTCACCCCGATTCAAGTCCGTCTGGGGAGCGAAACTTAGGATCGGGTTCCCTCGCTCCTCTATTTTGCGACAGTCAGGGGGACTTCTATAATTCAAAGAAATTCGAAAATCTCAGGGGGCCTTCTGCGAACTTGCGCCTGGATGTTTCTGTCATGTTAACAGAAGCGTTGTCGTCTCCTGAAAAAAGTTTACGAACGAATGGAACGAAGTATATTAAGAGACAACAAGCATCGAGGCTATGAATAAATCAGTTCAGTGCATGTCCACTTTGCGATGCCAAACGCGGAGATGTCAAATTACTGGCCGAACTATACAGGTGGGGTTCAAACCCTTAATTGATATCATAAGTTAAGATGTAAGGGGTTGTGTTTTGAATGCTGTAATCCGATATGAAGACAGAAAAGAGTTGTTTATACAGCATGCTAGAGGACAGTTGAACGAGGACAGATTATGAATGGACAGACCTTGTCAGTCTGTAGATTTTCGATCTTGGAGGGCGAACGAATAATATATAATCACGTAGTTTGTCCTCTGTATAGCCATGCCTTGCACATGTTGTGTTTGTCCGTGTTTTGCTGCCTGTACAGACTTGTGCTTCTCGTCACACCTGCGCTCTCCTTTCAAATCTAGTATCGAAGAGGACATAATCCTGTCAGTTCAAATCCAAGGCGGCATGGTTGATTATGAGCTGCGAAATCAGAGCATTTCCTGGCTGAGCAATAGGTACACGAGGTTTTAATAATTGTCACAATGTAACTCTCTTGGTGAAGCAAACTGTGTGCTGTTTCAGATAATAATACAAAATAACATTGTTGCATTGAACTCCGGTGAATATTTAGTAGGCTTACTCCATTTATCTTTTCCATTCATCTCAGCCTTGAAACACCTTTTCAAGACTCTTACGTAGTGTCCAATCATAATCACTGACCTGGAGTTCTTTGCTACTCTTCTATAGTCTGAGTGAATTCGAGCGATTACACGGCGATTTTGCATTCTCCTGTCAGCGATACGGGCCGTGGTAAAGGCCAAACACGTGACGTTTGAATCAGGACGGACGGCCGCCTCCAACAAACAACATCACTGCAGCTTTCATTAGTTCACTAATATTAAGAGCACGACACAAGACGAGCTCGGAAGAGGTATTCCAATTTTATTATCATTAGAAAGTGCACGGACGATCTGCCCAGGCCGCAATTACGAAAGGAACGATTCGGAGGTTGCAGCAAAGTTAATATACATTGATATCTGAAAGTGAATTCTTCGGACGGCTTTCCGGGCAGACGTGAGGCGAAAATCTGAAGTTTAGATATTTTTTGTGTGTGGTGGGGGTGGGAGAGGATCCACGAGAATGTGGAACAATACTGACTTTAATGAGCAAGTAAGAGAAAGTCTGGCTTTAGACTCGCAGCTCTTCAAACGTCGAACACTTTCATGTGGATTTGTCGGATGAACTACGGTAAACCAAAACACCACAAAAGGTATAATTAGTATACACTGTTTGTCTCGAGGAATGGTGAAATGTACATCATTTTGATGAAATAACAAAACGTAGAAAAAGGCATTCAACATTTTAAAAAAGTAAGAGATAAAGCGAATGACTGCTGTGGAAGAAGAAGAGATTAGAAAGGTTAACTTATATTTTCCTTTAATTCCACACCTCAGACAATTCTTCCCGTGAATGATGCCACTGAGTCCTAGCTAACAAGCCGAATCTGTTGGCTCACCGTTGCGTCACCAAGCGGCTATAATCATTTGCATTTTTAGTTTGACACTCTGGTCAATTTTTTCTCGGCGCGGCGCCAAAAGTGCAATGCGATATCCCACATAAACGCTGATGAATAAGTCAACGCCGTCATGGACTGGAAAGTCAGATTTGTGGGATCTCTTTTGTTTTCTCTCTGTTAGACCTAAAACTGTAATAAACCAGTTTAACGGAATCGCCAGGTTAATTGTGGTGCTAATCACGGAAACAAAACCATCACATTTCTGTTGGAAAAAAAGAAGACTGAAGCTGGATTCGAGCCACGCCCATTCGGACACAGAGCCGACAACACGGTGAGATAAGCACACCGGACCAAATGGTCCTACATGCACAGACACCACCAGTGTCAAATTTAGTATAGCAGTTTTGCAATACAAGGCATACCATTCTGTCAGCCTTCGTATATACTTTGGTGACTGGGTGGATATTACTTTGAAAAAGTTCATCATTTTCATCGTTCACTGTTGGAAAATTTCACTGGGATGTACATTAAAACGTCGGGACAAATAGCACCGTTTGAGACGGTTTCCTGCACCCTTTTAAAAGAGCCCAACAATTATGACGGAAGATGATACAATCCAAGCACGTGGAAAAACCCAGAAGTCTACAACTCGATAGCATGGTAAATGAAGGCAACATTATCTTTGCATAATGCATTCCCTGAAGGGAGAGACATTGTCATCCTTCTATTGGAATATCATTATCAATTATTCAAATGCATGTTTGTCATCAATTATTCAAATGAAAGTGAGCCAAAAGCCGACATCTGCCAAACCAGTTACGCTGTCACTGCACGGACCAAACCTCTGAGGCCAAAATGCCTTCCCACAAAACATGTGTAATCTTGTATGCATCATGTCTGGGAGGTAATGCAGAAACGCTTCTTGTTCATAAACTGATTGCGTCTTCAGGCGCGAGTCTGTTTCATTCCTTTGAGTTTTTCGCTTTATTTAACGGAGCCCCCCGGTAACGCGCGGCCGAGACTAAGCCAAGTCCAGACGTAGAAACCTTTCCCCCTTGAAGAAGACGCAATTAATCCCCATGTCTGTCCGCAGAGTCCGAATTTGCCGGTGCATAAAGTTCGAGCGAGCTATTAGTTGCCTGCGATGACAGACCCCCACCGCACCACAGACTTTCGTCTTTTGTCGGGGGGGGGGGAGGTGGAGGCGGCGAGAAATGCCATGTTCTGATTGGGTGCTCCAGATCGCAGAAAGAGATTCGACGCTCCAGAATGCCTGCACGCGCGCGCCGAGATGTGTTGAAAGCAATTATTAATTCAATACCAAAATTAAATTCAGATTTTAATTATACGGGTGGGAGTTTTCGACTAGGCGCTGGGAAGCCATCAACCGCGCGTTAAGGGTTGGCCAGCTTGTATAATGGACTCAGATAGCTGGAAGAGATGGAGACAGGAGGCGGTGAAAAGTGTGATTATAGATGCACGAGGAGCCTGATTCGGGTTATATTCTTTTTTTCGAGGGGGGGGGGCTTTTTCTGAATGAAGTACTTTCAATAAGTCAGAGGCCTCAACGTTATACTGCTGCGTGGCTTGGGGGCAGACTATTCCTCCGACGGTTAGGCGCCTAGACGTAGTGATTCACCATAGTAAAACATACAAAGACCAGTCAGAACAATGTGCAAAGCCTTATTAATTGAATACATGGTTTAAAGCATATCTCAACGTCGAGGCTGTTCCACGTCACGTCGCACGGAAGTAAAATTTACATTCCCTCACTGGCGAAATCGCAATACCATGAATCAATCCATGACCGCGGTCATAATTGGACAATCCCCATTCGAGGGATTACACATTAATGTAGTGAACTCTTGCCATTCTGCAGCAAGGATAAAACGCCACATTTTCAAGTGGATTATAGAAGCAAACAGAGATATCAGTACTACAGGCGAACACGTCATGCTCGACAGTTTCGATCTCAAAAGGGAAACTAAACCACGTGCTTGAAAACAAAGCACTGAAAAAGAAATTTATATTTTCACATTTGTTATCAGATGCTACTTTAGGCTTATTCTCTTGCACAGCCGTTTGTGTATGTTACCCTCTGTACGAGAGATTGCTGAGATTGCCCGCTAAGCGTCTCTCTAGACCCTTAGAAAGTGGGGCCACATCTTGGCCGTTGTGGGATATTACAAAGATGAAAGATAAGATGTTAGAGTCGCAACATGAGATGGCCTTATGTCCAGTGATAGATGTCTAGTCTCGTTGTATAGGGAAATGCAGAAGAAAAAGAAGAAACAGATCATAGTCCAACAGCCACTGTGTTGGCGTTTGGCGTACCCATCAGCGTGTATGTTGCAATTTTGTGGCGGAGTAAGGGGCCTTTGGCGTTTCGCATGATACGCTACAAACAAAACAGTACAACTATTCTGGGTCAAATGTGAATAATTAATACCCGCCTGTAACTTCAACGAGGGAGCTTATATTTGGTTGAAGACAACAACATAACTAATTGATTTCAAGCTGTAAATTCCAAGAAAACGAGATTTCAGTAATGCACTGCAACTATGGTAACCTGTGTTTGTTCTACCAACTCGATGTATACAAAGTTAAGTCTTGCTTATAACCTTGCTCGTATCGTCAGGAATCTCAAGGGCCAAGAAGCACTAATACAATCTCACTTGGTAGATAACTGGACGGGACTGCAGTCGAAAATTTTCTTGCAATGCACCCTTAACGTGAGCTACTCGAAAATATCAAAAATGGTTTGGCGTGGGGGAAAATTACTTCACGAATCTTCTCTAAAAAGATGGAAAAACAAACCCACCCGTCAAAATGTTGCAATTCGTAGATTCACACGATAACATGGAAGCTTGACGCCTGGACGCACAAGGACACCAAACGCTTGCCCGCCCACTCGAGGCCCGAAAGAACGCACAGGAACTAAACGTAATAAATGAGATATTTTGGACGACAAAGGTAAACAGTTGTTGGCAAGCTTGGACGGTAAATGAGTCACATATAGGCATACCAAACACGAGCAGAAAAGAGCGGTGTAGCCAGAAAAGGGGGGAATAATTGTGTTTGCCAACTTCATATCTGATTTTTATCATGTCATTTATAAAGTGGGTAACATTTGACATATCGTGGTGGCACTTCACTTGGATGTAGCTGGAGATGATTTGCGAGTGTTAGTGTATCTTTGGTATAGGCGGTGGCGTGAGTCACAAAGACTCCACAATATACTTTGCCCCAAACTCGTCAGCGTGATTTATAATTTAAACTCAGGAAATTAAAACTAAGCTTCCAGTGTGGATGCAAAGTTAAGAACGGCGCAGCAGCACGAAGGCGCCCAGATTGGTCTCTTAGTCGGTGTAATGCGGAGATCTAATGGTGGATCTAGGCTAGCCAAGGTTTTCTTGATGATTATTGGTGAAGAAATTTCTTCTCGCGTTGACGCCAAATTCAAAAGCTCAAGTATGCTTCCCTTATTAGTTAGTCTCTCGGGAAGTGTTGATATTTGGAAAAAAAACTGTCCAACGTAGTTGCCTGGAAGGGTATATTCGGGAAAGGTTCCATAGCCAAAAAATGATATCGTGTTTATCAGATATATAATTATATGCCTATATGCACTTAAAGAGCACCTCTAAGGAAAACATGTTTTCTCAGATTTCATCTGTTCAAATAAATAATGAAAGCATACAAATCAAACGCAGCGTCTTTTTTTTCAGAGCTTAAGTGTAACAAGATAAAAGGGGCTTTTTTCTGTTCATGCAAAGATGCGAATTCTGAATGTAGATGGCGTCATTCTGAGGAAACAGAGAAAACGAGGGGGACCCATGCCCTGCGCTCGTAGTGGATAAACCCTTGTGCTTGCCAAACATTGGCTACATGCACTGCTTAGCATGCACAAGGGATTATCCTTTACAGACGATTATGGTTATTGAAACAAGGTTTTCACCGGGTCAATTGCAACCCCTGTATTGAATAATCTGACATTGAAAGGCATTTTTTCCCTTTGAGATTCACTCTGCTGACTTTCTTGTTTGCCATTTCTCTGTTTTGGTGTGCAAAACCTACGATAGGCCTATTTGCCTTTTCCCGTTCTCTCTCCACCGTCCAACTACTTTTTACGCCCCGTCTCTCTCTCTCTCTATTTCTTTTTTCCCCGGCCATTTTTCCTCCAGCCCTGCCCATAATTGATTCTCGGAAGAAAGAGCAATGTTAAAAATCATGACTAATCAAGGTTAACATTCATAAAGTGAACTTCAGCAAATAACATGTCTAGCTTCCGGCGTTCAACGTACATAATAAGTTGTGATTTATTTCCGCAGTCTCCGTGGCTGGGTAAAACACTACACCAAATTACATGCTGGGGGAAAGTGAAAAATATTTATGTCATCGATAAAATATTGATACCTTATCTGCAGGTCTCTTCAGAACTAAACAAATAGCATATCCAACTTTTTTTTAATTTTCAGGGTTTTTCAAATTTTCCTCTACATGTATATGCAGCCACTGAAGCCCAAAAGTACATCCCAAAGGTAATTTTTGACAAGAATATCTTGGGGGGAATGTATAAACAATCGTGACGGCACCAAAACGCAACAGAATCCATTCAGTACGATTTCATTAATCCCAGTCTAATGTCATGAGCATTCAACTAGTTTAAGCATTATAAAATAAGTACATTTTTCTTCTCATTAAAAAGTATAATAAATAACAAATGCAGACATTCATGAAGCTGCCTATACTCCAGTTTACACGGCTCGACTTGTACAATTGATATTTAATCCAACTGCATTTGATTCAGCCTAATGGTCAGCTGTCCATCCCTCAAGCCCAGTGCATAATTCGCACAGAGAGCCCTTAGCAGCGCCCAAAGGCCTAAATTTCATATTCTCGATTGTTTTTGCGCCTCGATCACTCGAGCGGTCAGCTGAATAAAATGAATGTATAATTTCTCGCTTTCCAAATTCTCCTAATTTCAACAAATTAAAGAGCAGTTACGCCTGTATTGCTGCCTCCAATAAAAACTTTCTTTTAACACATGAAGCGATTTGATACACTTGTGATGAAACAGACTACACAAAAGTTCGAGATTGTCAAGATATCAATAATCGGTTGAGGGCGTCCTGGGCACTGGGGAGGGTTCATGAACTGTCAACTTCTCAGACGACGGGTGCGCGTCCTAACTTCTGTTTGCTCGCCCACACCTCGGTACATAAATACCCATTATATATATCAGATATCACACACAGGTATCAAATATCGACCCTAAACGTAGGTCTTGGTGCATACAAGCAAGTCTTATGAGCTTGGCATTACAGCAAGAGTTCTGGTGGGCCCATTTTCAGAACGGCAACAAGGGTTGCCGCTACGATTACCCAACAAAATATTGCTGTATCTCCGAGTGGCCTAAATCAGAAGTACACTCTAGATATTGTGAGCATTATCGCATATGAAAACCTGGATATATCTCAGGTTTTCTTTTTTTTTTAATATCAACGCAAATGTTGTTGTGCGACATATCGGTTTGATAAATAGCACAATAAAGCAAGCAATGAAGAAGCAAACTGATGAGTCCGAGGTCGGGGAATATGGAATTCCATCCTCTGCCACACAATTATTTACGACACAGTTCTGGAAAGATCACAGTAAGATAAAACTGGTGATTTTTATGTCAGCGAGGCATTTCTTAACGTTTACGCATTACTTTTGCTCCGCGATATTAGTTCCCATTATATCTTAGCCTGATTGCTACTGCTTAACCTATTTGAGGGATTTGGAAATGGCTTCATCCTCTCCACTGTCAGTCTGTCGTATGATATTGATCACGCTGGATTACTTAGCCTGGTGGCAGGCAAAAGTTGATAAAAAAAACCGAGCGGTACCATTTCGGCGCCAATCGCCAGTAAACCTCACCGATTGCTGCAAACAGCAATATGTAAAAAGCTGCAACGCTTTTTTAAAAAAGAACTGGACGAAGTTCCTAATCAGATGACTTCAGACTTTATTCATCTGATTACATAGTTTGTCCTTTTATTTCAAGGAACTTTCAACATCAACACACATTCCAACCGCTGCCCCCCCCCCCAAAAAAACCCCTGAAAACTGAAAAGAAATTTGGGGTCGCTGTTGATCGGGAGTGCAGTTTCGTGTTCAAACGTCACTGTTGGCTGACTGCCCCAGACGACGCGCCGTACAATGTAGTCTCTAAATTATCCAGAACTGCCTGAATGTCGACGCGCGAAGATATATCGAGACATCACGAGACAACAACCCGTGTTTCGACGGGCTCGCTCGATGCGTTGAGTGCAATACTGCGTCAGAATACTGGTAATCTCTGTCGCCCATCTGTGTGGAAGATTGATTTTCTATGGCATTCGAATGTATACTACTGCAGTATACATGTAATTTATCGGTGTTGAAATTCATCGCTGTCGCATTTGTCTGACGCGTACTTTCGTAGCCCACATGCCGGTCATTCAAGAAAATATCGGTGCACGATCTTCGAGCATGGTGAAAAGGGCGCGCTTTTAAATTGTTTCGATTAATTGAAAATGAATGCATCTGGCAAAGACTGCTATTATCCTGTCGAGCATCGATCAATGTATGTCAGTTAAAACTCCTTACTATGATTTGAACTGTAAAATTCCTTTTAAAAATCCACTCATTCGCGTAAAATACTTGAGACGGACGATTAATTTGGAAACCAGGGCCTCACTGCAATTACTGCATAGTATTGTACAGACGTGTGTATGACAGTTTTGGGTTCCACTCCAGTGCCACAGATGTGGCTGCTGCTATGCGGGATTCGCACCAGCCAATCAGTGTTCTCGTCGAGACCTCGTAAGACCTTCACTACGACCCAACAAGACCAGCACAAGGCCTCCGGGCTGAATTTAAATCGCAAGAAAGTCAAAGGGAGTGCAACAAAAGCATTCCTTTGTTACTGCTCGCACTGTTACTCGTGACTGGTTGCAGCCCATCCCGGCGACCGGTCGCTAGGATGTCTGCCCTAACGGGCACGCCTACACGGAAGCAAGCTTTCTTCCAGAAGTTCCCCACGAAGGCGAAACCCATTGACCCATTAGATTTAACCCATAGGCCTACAACGAAGTAGTCAGTAAAAGTAGGGGAAAACTCTGACGTCATATCTATTTATAGCTCCTTTAAACAGAGGCAAGAGAGAAATCCATTGTGCTTTTTTGAAAAAAAGCAAATCCATCAGTATATTGTATACATATATATTGTATGTCTTTATGTCTATTTGTGGTTTAAACGTGTCCTAACCTACTGAAAACGAGTCACAAGTAGCAGGAGCTCCCTGTGAGTCTATTTGTGAGTAAAAGGTCGTTAAGACGATCTTGCACCTTGTAAAACTCTCACAACTGTATTTCTTATCGTAAATTTCTACTTTGAGTCATGTACGTGAATATTATATTGTTTTTTTTTATACTGTATTTTTTTTATCCATTTGTACTTGTAATTCCTAGAAATGAGATGAAATACATCTCGAGCGCACATCGCCTTTAAGACGCTCTATGCTCCCTCGGTCAAACGCGCGGCCCAAGTGTCTCCTGCCTCTCGGAATCGATGGTGATCATGTCGGGCTCAGACGCGGCTATCTCAGCAGCGCCTGGGTGGATCAATATGGGAGTGTATTGAGGGGGGCACTCCTCCGGGATGCCGTTGGTGATGACGGGCCGATAAAGGAGCTTTGGAAGGGCCGGGATCGGAGGGGGATACTGAAGGACGGGGACTCGAGGGAATTGGCAGATTGATCCGAGGAACCCCAGGCCATGTGACCAGGTCAGTGGGAAAGTTAACGGCGCAGATTTTTGAGGCAAACAGAAGATAGAAAATCTATTTCGTGGAAAAAGTTGATTGAAAAATTTACGAATGCTAAAGGGTACCGCATAACTTTCCAAGCAGTAAATGCTTATTTGTTTTTCAATCAGTATGGGCGATTCACATTGGTCAACGCGTTGCAAACTCTTGGAGACGCACTGTGTATTATGAAACACCCGTATTCCAAAATAGCAAACCTTGTTTATCACAGATAGCCTACACAAAACCTGCCAAGGTATAATTTAATCATATATATTTCCCCTTCTAATTTAACTTCTAGACTGCCTTCTAGTCCATTCAAACTGTATAATAGCGTCTTTTTCAAAAATGTCACGCCGAAGCTAAATCTGTACGGAAACAGAGAAACCGTGACACAATATTTTGGAAATCCGAAAGCATAAGAGTGGGCAACTTGAAGGCCGTTTATCAGGGGATGATGTGCGCAATCTCTATACAGAAACACACAGATCCTGGCATCAACGCCTTAGACGCTGTAATGAAACTCGTCAACCTGAGGAGGCACAACACTTTTGGACAGGTGGTACGCGTGCGTTACATGGCTATTCGACCACTAGGGTGTCGTGATTTACCATATGAACGCTCGCGTTAAGCATATGAGCACTGCGTATCTCTGCTACACGAAATCCCTCAAATTCCTGCATCAATTACCAGACGGATCTGCGTTGATCTGTTACCATTTGATTTGTGCTATTCAACCTCTTTCCAACGCGGGCTGATGGAATGTTTCTGTGGATATTGTCACTTTCTTCATTTTTCGGTTTAGCAGATCATATATATGTAGAGGCTTTGCATGATACCCATCTTGCGTGGCAGTTCTTTTGTTTCCAGGAAAACCTCCTTTGTGCATACCATGTGGAACAAAAATGTCTGCGGTGCTACCACGCAAAGCCTCCATTGATGACTGTTTAATCAGAGTGTCACCAATTTCTATCCAGTTCGTATAAGCGACTTCGTCACAGAGGCGGACGCACCACGATTTGCAGGCTCCTATTTGAGGATCGCTGAAAATATGCGTTGACTTCTGGTTCCATGTAAACGACAATCAATGCATGTAACTCTAGATGCAGTGCATGTGCAGTGGGCGTGGTTTAAACTGAAGTGATGTCACACTTACGAACCGGATTTCTCTTAACAGAAGAAAAAAATCTTTAAAATGTGGTTCATATAAAAGATTGTTAGATTCAGCATTAAGACCCGTCGTCCAATTTATTGCATTTTTATCTTACGAAGAAAAAAATATGATGATAAACGGGCATAGAATTTAAGTAAAGAAAAGTGTGAAAGCGTGCCCCGCGTCCGTACGCACTGGCTTCTCTTGTTGCATTACGGTGCAAGGTTTTAGCTGCATATATTTTAGGCTACTGGAGTCACGGCTTTTCTGAGTGGAAATGGGAAGGGACAAAGGAAAGCATTATCGTGCAGGCCAAACAGGATCCCGATGATGAAATCGCTCTCCCATAAATTAAGCCTGTTACGATGAGGTAAAAATGAACAATCTGATTACGGCGTAAACGTGGAAATGGCCCGAGCGTGGCTCGTAAAAAGCGCGTCCGATGATTCCCAATATCGGGCCGAGTCCGGGGAACAACTCATTATATTTTCACGGTAGCTCGTTGCACGGGTCCTCGACGCCATCATACTGATTACGTGGAGCAAGATGACACTTTTATGGTCCAGCTCACGCGGAGAGACGGAGCTGATAGCGTGGAAGTGGCTCTGCGCGATCCCCGGAAAAAAGGAAAAAACCAACACCTCTCAAGGAAGCAGGGGCCTGGAAAATCCGCATCAGCTTATGACCACAACCCTTGTGATTCGATCATTTTTGTCTCACTGCTCGTCTTTTTATGAATGACATGGGGTCACATCAGCGGGCCCTGGCAATCTTACTTTCACGTCCCCTAACCCGGTTTATGGGAAGGAATAGAAATATACTCCACCAAGACATCGTCAATTCATTAATCAAGACGACGCTGGGCAAAGGGGGGGGGGTACGGATTCCTTGGACCCTGGTTTACTGCAGAGCAAATCGATTAGACAGATTGGGTAAATAAGGCTGATCTTGTGCGGTAAAAGCAGATGCAATGCCCTCAGGGTGTGAGATTTACAGAAGGGTGATTCCTGGCAAAACACGACCGGCTAGCACAACTGCTGGCCGGGATAAAGAACTGTGAAAAAAGCTCGGAGAGTTAAAACGTGTTGATGGGTCGGAGGTTGAATTAAGAGGCTATATAGATCAGAAGATAAGAACTAATTGACAGACGGGAACTAACCTATGTCTAAAATATTGCGTCTGGCGAGGACGGGAAACGTGCTACCGCTTTCAGTACGTGACTGCTCGTACAAATTTATTGATAATTGTGCTGGTGAGACAGATAATGATCTAAACTACCGGCAAGAACAAAGGTTCATACCGTGTCGGCCATTTTGGCGTCGTTGATAGGTTTTTTTTAAGACATCGATAGACTTTGGTATATTTGGTTATCGAAATGCACAAACCCGGACTGAAAGTGAAGATGTGCAGCTGGCATATTCCCGGGACTTGCCGCCTGCTAACGAGAGTAATTCGTTCGCCATGCCCACTCGCTGCACCAGCCAATTCCATCACCCCAGCGTCTACTTCGTTTTGTAAGACTGCACCGACACGCCAAGTCACCGAAACCGGCTAGTGAACCGATCTGGGTGCCGTGCTCGCCTTGTTCCGGTAAAAACAAACCGGTTTAAGGTGTACACATAGACACAAACGAAGAGTCAATGATTAAGCGTATACCCGGAGAAGAAGAAGAAAGTTAGAAAGAAAGACAGCAAGAAGAGGACAAGGCATATTGGATGACCGAGTTTTAAGAAAACAATTTCACTCCGCGGCGAGACGTCGGAGCGGGCAAAGCGCGGGTGAGCGTCGATACGCGAGCAAACTTGGGAGACCCGTCTCGGATTGCGGTGTGGAGAGCAGACGAGTTAACGTCCAGAGGACAAACAACACTCTCTCTTAATGGAAACCCATCCCGTTTTCGGGGGGGATCCGAAATTACTGAATCGCTTGATCAATGTAGACGCTAAACGCACCGATAGCGCAATAACAGTGTCGCCGTAGGATTCTAGAAAAGAGATCTGTGTCGTTACAACTTGTATTTAGTGCATTGTCAGAGTATGGCGCGCAAAGTTAACATTTTAATCCGCGTACACGCATATCTCTATAGCTAGACGTTGCCAAGTTAACATTTAATCCCGGAATAGAGATATCTCTATTATTAATAAAGATATGTCTATTGCGCATTAAAGATACATGTATCTCTATTAAGTTCTCGCGTCCGAGGTCAGCAGGTCGCCCCCGACGTTTTCCGTTTAAACATCTATTATCTTAAGGCTCAGTGAAACATTGTGCGTGACGTTACAATGACCTTTCCGTTGACCCAGTGTGCAGGACCGGAAACATAACAGAGATATCCCTATTAAAACAGGGCGTACAATAGATATACGCGGATTATATGTTAACTTTGCACGCCATATCAGAGGCCAAATTAGAATATTTAAATCTGAAAGTCTTTTTGCTGAATAGCGGTGACTTCTCTCCGGGCCAGCTCTGTAAGGTATCTTTGTATTTAGAAAAATTTATTCCACAATAGGATAGACATTTTGTCTGTTAATTTTGCAGTCGAGGAGCCGAATTCAGTCGTTATTCGGGAGTCAAAAAGAAAATCCTCTATTCTCATTCTTTGAATTCCTCACCGTAATTCATTTGGTAGTGAGACAAAAGTCATTGGATATTGTAGGATTAAAGCGCCTGATTGGGATTTATACATTTGGAGAATGATATAATTGATACAATTGTTCGGATAGATACATTATTATTAAAGTATAGCATCACTTTTGGACACGCGCTGTCCTCTTACAACCGGTCACGCATTCGGACTTCAGCCACTCTTGGTTTGAGGGGTAAAGTGTTGCATAGGACGATGTTGAACATAAACTGTCCACTCTTTCTTGGATCTTTGCGCCACTGAAACCCGCGACAGATGGTTGTCATTTCGGGCCAGCGTGCGTTTGCCTCTTGGTGCACGCGCGAAAAGTGATGGTTCCTGAAATTCTCGGCACCCAATCTAAAGTGCAACTGTCTTCGAATGAACAAACAAGCTGGTGGAACGGGTTTCCGTTTTCCTTGCTGTACAATTTACAGAATCCTCTCCACAAAACTCTGAAACTTTTCTCACCACTTCAAAGGGACAGTAGTATAAATTGTCAGATTTTTTTTTACCCCAAAGTAGCTTTAATGTTGGACAATTTTATTCACAAATTTCCCAGGAGGCATCTGCTCTTGTTGCAGAAGATGATAACCTGCCATAATTAAGCGCTCTACATGGAAGCATACGCTAAAGAAACTGGAGGCGCGGATTCAGGGGTTGGAGTCAACCCCCCTCCATTGCCTTATTCAAAATTACGTTGTTTATTTATTTTTTAAACATTAATTTTTGAGTGGCCTACGTCTGAAGTTTGAAAGTCCCCCTAAATAGCATAAACCAAGTAGGGGCCTTAGTGTCCGTGTATCTCAGTTATAAGCACAAAACACAAGAGATTAAATCGCTTCACACCAAGGCGACATGGTAGTAACCCCTTTGTACAAACCGAATTTCCCAAACCTCCCCCCCCGACAAAGAATCTGAATTCCACCCCTGAATTGATACACGAATAATGGAAAGTTGACGTCAATTTTTGTGACTCTTCGAATACTTGATATATCATATTTTATCATCCAACAAGCAAACCAAATGCAAACCCTGATAAACAAAATGTGAAAACACATTGTTGCCAGCAGTCGTACAAAAAAAGGAGACAGTGGTCTCTTGGGAGAGCTAGGTGGACTGATACTCACTTGGTATTGCATTGGCCCGACGCTTCACTGATTCGCTCGTTAAAATATACCGCGCCTGGATACAGCACACCGGAAAGAACAGCCACGAACAAAGGGTTCGGACGCGGAGTCCCTGGCCGTGGCTTTGCCGATTGACCGGGCGGATTAATCTTGGCATTGACAGACACTGGCTATTGTGATTTTTTTTTGTCTTCCAATTTGTGTGGCAACCAGTAATGCACCCCTAAAGTGCGAGTGCCGCCTGGGGATGGGGTCAATGACTTGGTTCGTTTTACAGTGGAGTAAAAAAAAAGTCAGCCCCAGGTGGGCAGAATAATCGAAGTGAATTTATAATCAAGGTTGCATACCTTGAATGAACCATGGAGTTTGAACGTAAAAATTTCTCTGTATTTTCATGAATTAATAATTGAAACAATGATACATGCATATTACACCAACACATTCTTCTCATATTAATATAAAAAAATATTCCGAAACGAAGTAAGATCAGATAACAAATATTCTGAGAGATAAATTGCATCACAGGATTTACGTCAACAGTCTTCTGACTTTGCGACTGACTTTGTCAACATTTCAAATCAAAGGCAGAAGTGGCAACCATATATGCAGTTTCTGTCAATTTTAAAAGGAATGCCACTGAATGTTTGATTGTTCAGAGTTGTACAAAACAGGGTGGTGAAGGCATACTTTTTGGGGAAATTTCGGCCTCTTTGGTAATCCCCAGGTAAGATCTTTGGAGATTTACCATGTCAAAGCAACTCGGGTGTCATAATAAAAAGCCACTGGTACCACGCCCCTATAAATCACACCAAACCTTTCCAAGGTAACAAGCTTTTCCACGGTTTAAATAGACCGCTCCGAGTTGAGTTCTCTGTCATAAAGCACTCTCATATATCTCGTTTACTCCATAACGCCGGGTAAATAATTACATTTTGCATTATGCTAAGAGCCGTCTTTACATCGGTGGAAAAGCACCGACCTTGATGACAAAGACGGAGACAGGGCACTGCACTCGGTGCGAGCCGGCACAACAACTCGGGCGCAAGTATCAGAGTCTGTAACCAATCGATGTGCGCCCCCTAATAACGCCAAATTAAAACCACGGCTGGTCGTCCACTCATGCGTGGCTGTATAATTCCCCTGTGATAAAATATCTTTACAAAAGGCGTAATCATTCAGCCAAGGGCGAGTTGCCATCGGGCTACGCATGATGTTCATTTTTTATCAAATAATATCGCTCCCTCGATGCTAATGACCGGGAACAAAGGACGGCCTTGGAACGGGCAAAAGGTGTCTCGCAGTTCCCCCCTTGCGAATTTGGTTCGATGCCGGTTTTGGGATGTCCGCTTGATGAATTATCGAGAAACAAGGTGACTGACGAGCGGAAAGCATGATGCAACGATGCTCGTGGCCTTACATTAAGAGTGGAAGACGTATCGTAAAGGTCATTCGTGAAGGCAAATTACATGATTTTATCCGTTACATCTGCTTCATTAAATACTTGCATAATTTCATACATCTTTCCGGTATTTGGAAAATGATTTCAACATCCAACGTCCCTAAATCTAAAAATATAATAAAAACTCAAGATCGTAGTTTTATGGCCCCGTTTGCATCGGAACAATAAAGAAATTCTGTGATTTCTGGTAGTAAACATACGGGTCCCGTTTGTCTAGTTCTCTTCAACGGCCCCCTCCTCCCAGGCATGCAACATAATGCCACTCAACTTGCAACGCAAGAACATTAAAAAATCGAACGCTCGTTATTTTATTACAAGGTATATTCTACGTTCTTCACGTCTGCATAGGTGTGTGAAGTTCAGAACTAGTAGGCATGTACGCAGGCATGGATAGAAAGCTCCATTTAACGGGGAAAGTTATACCTTTCCCCGTTGAACAGAGCCTTCATTTTATAAAATACCGAACAGAGAGAACATCAATATTAGTTATGGCAGGGGCTTAGTTCTGAAGAATTATCGAGGTAGTTAGCGATTTCCTTTATCTTCCCTCTTTGTCTTTTTTCTATTTTCTCTTTATCCTTAAAAATAAAATAAAAATACTATTGCTTTTCCGGGGGTGATGTACGCACCACGTTGTCCTTGTTACGCCCGGATGGAAATGAACTTTTTGGCAGGACCAGGGAGGTCAGACGACGGTATAAGGACACAAAGAACACTGGAATTGAACAGGAACCAGACAGTGACGTTTACAGGTAAAATACTTCATCGAGGCAGACTTTACATGGACAGGGAAATCAAACAGTGAATCCCCAGAAAATTTTAAATTATATTTAAAGAATTAAAAAGTGAATGAATTAAGGCCAGTTAACAGTTGGCGCAAAAGAGCATACAAACGCAAATTTATGACGACAGATCAAACATTCGTGCCGCGAATTCGCAATTAAAGTTGAACACATTTCAGCTCGAGTGAAA
Organism: Acanthaster planci; assembly: GCF_001949145.1. The sequence continues at coordinate 1,671,261 of NW_019091391.1, read as the reverse complement.
TTTCGGTGCAAATCTTTCGTGACGTCAAACTAACTTGGGTTTCACATTCGCCTGTAGTATGAACCGGCCTTTAATTCACGAAGTCAAGTTACAAGACCAAAATAAATATGTCTCTTCAAGATTCGACGGAGCAAGGAAAACCAACCATATCACACAATAACCCGTTTATATTATGGTACAACTATCTCCAGAATAATATAAGTGTAGAATAGGGTGAATGGCTTTGTCCATGGCATCGGTAAATGTTTCTCTTCTTTCAATTTTGAAAATCTTGCGAGTCAGGGTCTAAAGGCTGTGTTTAGAGCCAAATCAAGGCTACTCCGTCGCCGCGACGTGTCATCGCTCCACTGTCATGGCCATTCTGCCGAAACCAGTAATTCCGGCCGTGAATTCCTTGCTTGCAGGCAGCCCGTGTATACATGACGTGTCCATTCCATTATCCAAATGAACAGGTATAATCTCGTTATCTCGATGCTGGCAATCTGTCACTCGTGTCAGAGAGAATACGGCCGTATATGTATGCCAGTTTTTTATGATTGCATATTGGGATAACCCATTTGGAGAGGATATTGGTTTAGTGGTGTGGTGTTGTGTGAAGCTCTGTAGCACACGGGTCGCCAATTAAGCGAAGCAATAAGAAGTGTCCCAAGTAATGAAGTGGGCCCGTGTAGAGATATTGCACCGTTGACGTAAGGGTCCATTAGGTGTCATTACACGCAGTACAGAGTCCAGACTTCGTCGGCGGTGTGTGTGACCATTCACTTCTTCGTGTTCCACATTTTGCATTGATTGCATTTCTGATGAATTTCGGCCGACTTTTATAAGTGGTTGCTAGTGAAACAGACAGCATACACCTTAGTTGTAAAAGGCCTCTTTTTTGCTGGTTTCTGGCGGTAATTGGGTTTCTGGGCAGACATTTAAGGGGGAGATGGCGGGAAATTGTGGTAGAACCAATCGGCTGTGGCAAAAGAATTGAGCTGCGTCTGAAATATCCGGCTACGCTTGGCACTATCCGCCTTGAACAGAAGTACCCCCTTGTTGGTTGAAGAGAGCCATGCAGGAGGGTATGTGAATGTTAATCTTGTTGGTAGCGACGCGCACGCAACGTATGCATTTCATAGTCGTTCGTGAACCAGCGAATTGAAGTGCCGACCCGCCAAAGGAGCCTCAGTTGCTAGGAATATCGCGGCTTCTCTTGGTCCCGCTCGGGGCCCATATATGCTAACGCACACGTCTACAATGGGAAGTGGATTCGTTATGTTACGTACATAGGCTAACACATATGCCTTTGCAAGCACAAGGTAGCGGTTGATAGACAATTATGTATGATATCTAGCCGTAGACGACCGATATCTAGCCGTACATATAATTCGGAGGCGGTGTTCTGGTATACGGTAGCAAACGATTTTTGGCGCGAGCTCGGCGCAAAAGCGAACACAAACGCGCAGTTGTGACGCGAGATCAATGTCTGTGCCGCAAATTTTTCAAAGTTGAACTCATTACAACTGAAGCAAATTTCTCAGCAAATACCGTTGTGACTTCAAATTCGCTTTCGCGTTCGGCCTTAACGGTGTTCGTGATCCGTGGGCACTGAGGGCGCTGTGATCAACTTGCCTACCTCAACCGCGTGCATGGCACCAGAAATGATCTACCAACTTGGACAAGAACTAGGTGTCGGGCAATTACTGAATGGACTGCGCTGATTCCAAGTTTCCACAGTGCGTGTGAAAGGAAATGCGTGGTCCCTTACTGGTGGTCCAGCGACAGTCATCGGGGTGTGCTCTAAATTCAAACGTCAATCACCATCACTCGAAACGCCGATATGAACGCATTGATAGTTGACACCTGATGCAAGAGCGAAGCTTTTCCGCAAAAAGCAAAGTTTGAAGACTTTCGCTTCAATTACGAGTGGCAGCATTGGTATCGATTTTTTTTTTCAAGCGGTAGATTTTGCACCTGCAAACTAAAGATGGATTGCCCATTCGACGGACATTTTGCCGAATGAGGCGTCTGGAATCATTCCTGTAACCGTAAAGCAAACACAACTGATTGCTTGATTTTGGGGGAGAGATGGCTCAGGAGTTTATACCCCAATTGTTAATACTGCATTAAAGGGACTCAGTTTAGAGGCTCTGTTTGCACGACCCATTTTTTTGGCGTCTGCCTCGTCCGGGTTCTTGCCGATTTCCTGCCCAGCTGCCCTGGGAAAAAAGTTCTCTCTAACGTGAACCGAGACAAACGAACCGAACAAAGGAGCGCCATTAGAGTTGGCCCGAATTCATTACACAACAACGGCGATCCCGTTTCCAATTTGTCAAACATCTCCCGCGCGATACAGACCGATCAATCAGGGCCGGCCGTCGACGACACGAGCGCGGGGGAAACCCGATCGCCGTCTCGGGTTAAAAAATACTTGTTGGTTCCCGCGGTTTAATGTCACCGGGGTTCCCGCTCTTACGCCGCGCATTGTGGGGGCAGGCTTGGGCGCGCACGTAAGTCACAGACACCGCGAAACCACACAACCGGCTACTGGAAATGACCAAGTGGAGAAAAAGGAACAGGTATTTGTTCAGTGCCGAGTAACGGTGTGGTCAAGGTGTTGGCTTAAGATTCAGTGACACTTTCGGCGGTGCTGAGGTGACTGTTGGCTGTGTGTGTCATAACAAAAGCTCCGTCGGCTGAAAAAAAGGAAGAAAACCGAAACTTTGGGTGTTCAAGGTCACGCAATGCACACACAACACGGCTGCGCGCTGTCAAAATGTTTGCTTATGTCTACGAAAATGTGCAAAATGCTGCTGATTCTCTGAAAACTTGAAGGCCTGGATGTTTACGAAACCAAATTAAATGCAAGAGAAACGTGTGCAGAGTTTATTTTACCAAACTTGGTTAATTGCTGTTGGTAACTGCAGATCATCCCCTATTTTGTTGATGCGTTTTACACATCAATTATTTATTTGCGATTTCCATTTTACTGGTAATCCATTACGATGATTTCGTGATTTGAGAAAGGTTCAATAATCCACAATTCTTTTAAGTTGCAGTATGCTTGTGTGAATCTTTCATTGTTGTGCTTTCGACACAGAAAATAGCTGTCTATCGCAGGCAGTTATACACCAAGGCGAGCAACTCGCAAATTCATGACAACATGGTATCTTGAGACGCAAGCTACGACGTCCACGGAGACGTCTCCATTCACCTAGACATCACTTCACGAACAACTTACATGGGGGCTTTCTATCAATCTATTCCAACCCTACATCCGCATATTGCAAATCTTTTGAGGGCTCGGCAACGGGGGATTCGTGGGATTTAAGGGCTCCGGGTTTTCCATCTACCAACAAACGATAGTTAATGAACTACCTAGGAGAGTATCTTAGGCGCTCGGGAAGTTCAATGACAAGAGGGCATGAGCAGTTTCTCCAGATTAGTATGGCAGGTCGGAATTTGTTCCATGCAGGATGGTCAATGAAGGCCTGTACCTGCGTTTATAACGGGAGAAATATTTCCCTGATGGAAACAAAAAGTACATGTTACAATGAGGTCGTGGGTATTTGGTACTGATGGTACGATCAAAATAGACGTATTGTGCGCGTGGTTCCATCGATAAACTTCTCTACTCTTGAATTGTATAACACCGATAATTGTATAACACTGCCAATTCTTACTGACATGTAGAATTTGCACACAACATGGAAAAGCTAATGACAAGGAATAAACAAGTAAAACTGTTTGGCGTATTTTGTTTTGATAGAGAATTTTTTTTGACAAATAGGGGCCTAAGTGGCGTTTTGCAAGGGAAGTGATTCGTACAATTTTTTACAAAGTCAAAATGATGTTCAGAATCTGCGCTCGTACGACCGAAAATGCCCTGCAGATTGTTTTAATTCATTTAAAGTAGAATTCGTTTTGAAATGATTATTTGGGACCACAGCATTGCCCTGATATAGGCCTACTAAAATCGCTCTGGCAATGCAAAATGATTTTTAAGAAGTAAATTCGTCCACTTAAAGAGGAGATCGTCTGTCGTCTAGAACTAGGTCTAGGACTTCGTCTCACAGGAAATACGTTAAGACAACAAAACATAGACCTAGCCGTAGCTCTGAATGCCCGTTTCGGACATGGCCTTGGTCCTGCCTGCTCTCGCTATTCGTTTCGCGTCTACGGAAATTTCCACGAGAACGCCAGCTACAAGCATTACAGATGGTATGTCGGGAACACCACGTCCCATCAAAATGACCCGATCGGCCGCCATTTTGTATTACGGTCACCACCGGGTGATCTATTTGAAATGAGGTGTATTAAATTAGCGCCTTCGTTGTCAAATTAGCGATTGGATGATGCATGCGGAAATAGTCGTGGGCCTGAAATTTTCCCGACCACCGCGTTGGCGAGTTATGCGATAATGGTGTCACCTTGTCTCCAGCGACGTCCAGAAGATGCAACGGGCGATGCATCAGTGACAGAAATGTTTATCTCCGTCGGGTTTGATTGATGCGGATTGGACAAGCGAGGTTACCAGAACCGATTGTTTAATGGCGTGTAAGACAAGTACCGGTAATTGTTTACCTTATCTGAAAGACAAGAAAGAAAGTTTACCACAATTATTTCTTCGTTCTCTATATACTATGAGTGTGCCTGCACTATTTTGCTGGCATTTGTTGAAACAATGCAAAAGAAAAAAAACACATACGATGGGAAGCTTTTTTGGGGGGGTGTCATTCAAAGAAAACTCGACTTTTTATATTCCAGATTAAGTAATTTAGAACGTATTTATTGATAAAGTGTGCCTGATTTTGGCCCCAGATGATTCATCTATGCATGGAAGCATGTGGAATATTCCACCATGATACCTGTTTCTGCACTGGTAGCTCAAAACACAAGTCCACGAATCCAAATCCAGTAATTAAAATATTCTTACACAAGATGGAATGCCTGCTCACCTCAGTTTCACCAGTGAACCCACACCGACGCCAGTTGCAGGCTTACAGTGCGTGTAACTCATAGAAAACAGTTTTCACGCTGGACAAGAACAACAATTTTAGTCGACATTTTGACGGGGTAGCATGTTCCATTGTTTCAGTCTTTCTCGTATTTGTCAAATAAGTACATTGAAATTTGACAATCTCATTTCCTGCGTATATATAGGACATGAAAAAGTGATGCTCGGCCGAGCCTTCTTACAAAAAAAAACGAAACAAAACAAAAAACAACAACAACAACAACAAAACCACGACAAAACTCCCAAATGACACAAACTTCCGGGAATTCAAGAGAATGTGTTGTCATTTATGTACATAAACAAACTGCCAATTCCCTTGTGCATCCTTGTAGTCGTGTAGATTTTTTTCGCGTGTGACGCCAGTAGAATTGGGGGAAATACTGCATACACGACGCACCAAGAACAAACTTGAATCTCTCGTGAGGTGGGCTATATACGCCCTCTCTAGTTCTTTCTCAGTTTTACTGTCTTATTAAAGCTGGAAATACATGTTTAACTCTGAAACCACACTCACAGCTAGTTTTACCGTCGGTATTGCGTATTATCTCAACTTTCATTTTGTGCGTAGAGAGTAAAGCGCCTTTTCGCTGCTAAATGACTTCGTGCTAATCATGATAATTAATTAGCAAAACAACAAAACGTTCTCGTTAATGTGTGCCGCTATGATCGCGATCTGAATTTTTTTTAATATCGTCTTCACTGGAGCCTATTAAACGCTAATACATCCCTAGCCTCGCAATGCGTGATTTATTTCAATTGCCGGCGTTACATCTGTCAACAGCGCTCTGGCTGGGAAGCTGTGAATTCAAGTGACTCACTGACGGCCAAACGATATAAACCAAACGCTACTTAAATTAAAACTAGTTTGAGATGATGTTATACGACTTGACGCGATGCTAACAAAGTGTAACGGACCTTAACGTACGTTTCACCGCATGTGATTTATGCAATGCACATCGACGCTGCTCTGAAGTTTAATGAGGTTTTTTCTTTAAATTTGATATCTTTTGACCAAAACCAGAATTATAAGCTGGCGAGAAAAACAAGAGTTCAACAACACACAAGGAAGTGTATATTTGGTAGCTATCAAATGCATATTCCATGTACAATGATTTTCGTTATTTTATCCTCCACTAACATAAATCCAATATTGCTCATTTAACGGTCCTTTAGTGTACAGGATTCTCTCGGGAAAACATGTATAGCGTAAATCGAGGATTAAGGAGGGGGTGAATTTAAATAATTTATTGAAGAGTCTAATAATCGACTCCCCATTCGATAGAATATTTATTTTCACCTAAATACCCGCAAGAGCAGAAAAAAATTGCACGTTGCGGTCAACCTCACTCGATTTCAGGACAGGAGTCACTAAAGGCTCCGAAAAAAGAGGAGGAAATATTATTTTTGTCGTCACAGTTGGGCATTTTCACCACCTTAGTTATAATACCTCGAAATACATGTACGCTTTTAGAATACAATTTTAAAACCACGAGATTGAATTTCTCTTCTTTATTTGATTTTCATCTCCGAGTATTTGACTTGGAAAATAAATATTCGAATATTCGACAATGTATCGAATATTCGGCACCGTTCTACTAAGGAGAAACCGTAAATCTACACCTATTAACATGTTCACACAGTAGCATGGATTCTTCGACACCATGATACAGCTGTGCCGATACAGTTCTCAGAGACTGCTGTCCATGCATGTTTACAAAATCCGATCTTTTGCAGACTTCAGCACTGATGACGATTTGCATACGAACCCAGCGTACGCACACCAACAGACGTGCCCGCACATGCGGAGGAGATTTTTAGACCTTGCCAGAAAATCAACACCCGTACGTCGAGTTTCAACGATAACCCATTTCCACCGTAGCATCCCTCCCTGTGATTAAATTGAGCGTAAAGATTGACCCGAAAACCAAACTTGATCGGAGACTTCGAAGGTGGTCTGGTAATACCGGCTTGCGACTTGGAATGGCATAGAGAACTTTCCTTCTTGAAGCACTTCCGTTAACATGCGCAAGCGCAATCACTCCTATTATCTTTACCTTAAGGTATTGGAATCATTAACGCTTGTTTCGACATGAAGAGTAACATGGATATCTAGTTATCAGTTACGAAGTTCAAATCACTAGTAAAACCTGATTATCACACATTACTCGCTCGATCTAAGTTATTTATAACGCAATTCAACTCAATAGTAAGACTGGATTATCACAAACCCCCTATCCATGCAAGTTATCAATAAAGTATTTCAAACACTATGGTAAGACTAGATTTTCAAAAACCACTTTATCCGAGTTATCAATAAAGCCATTCAAATAGTGAGACTAGATTAGTACAGTTCACTCCAAGTTATCAATAAAGCAGTTCACATTACCCGTAAGACTAGGCTAATGACGAAGCACCCTATCCAGTGGTCAAGCAGCCGTCAACATAATGAATTATTCTGGATTTCAAGATAGACTGGAGACTGTTGTTGAACTATATAACCTTCATCCGGACACGACTTAGAGGAATAAGACCCCATCATGATTATATTTAGTCTGGTCACAACCATTTTTACCACATCGTCTACGGACAAAAAGCTCTCATTGAACACAGCCGTTCAAATTGAGCAGAAAATCCAATCTGAAAAAAAAGAAACAAAACCCAAGAAAGGTTGGCAGGACATACACTTGTAATTCCGAACTGTGTCCCGACGTTCGTTATCATTTTATCTCGAGAGAAAAGTCACCACGACGTATGTCCTCAGAAAATCCTGAAAGATCACGTCCTTGAAAAAATACTGAAAAAAAAACCAAAAATAAAGTGTAAACGAACGGCTTTGCAATTGACGTTATCCACATGCATGTTGAGCAATTGTTAGTTGCACGCGCTTGGCTAACCAGCTCTTACTATATCATCCCATAATTCACGTTTGTAGGCGCCTGCATGCTCCAATGTTGTGATTCGCTCGGGCAATTTTGGTATCAAATTCCACGTGGGGTGCGCGGATCGAATGTCTCCAGAATGATTCTTTTAATGAAGAGATGCACGCTGCCATTTTCCTTCAATTACGGACGGATTTAGGAGACGAGATTTAAAGGTGACACGAGGCAGGACGAAACCATGCCGTGCCTTAAAAGGGGAAAGAAGTATTAAAGAGTCACTCCGGGATGTATTTTTTCCGGGGCACCTTCTCTGACCCCATCTTTCAAACTCAGAATTCGGCTTCCATTCGTGCCCGCATTGCAGATGGTGTTTTTACGTCCCTCCACTCCGATGTCAAGCTTTTCAAATCCCATTCCATTCCATCGTCCGTCGCAAACGTTTGCTAACGTACTGTCGTTGTGGTGCTGGAGGCCTGCATGCACACAGCCTAGTACTTGGAAAGGGATAATTGATGTCTCAAATAATTCACAACTAAGTTTGTCGAAGTCAAAAATTTATGTTTTCTACGTTGACGAATTCGTTGCGCGCGCTTCTTCTGTGATGTCGCACATTTTCCTCCGCGTTCAGTAGTTGGTCATTTGCGAATAAAAGCACGACACCGGTATACGTGTAGATGTCAACTGTTTAATATTGAGCTTCCTTTTTCTACCTTGATGCAATTTGGGTATTTTGTTTAGGATTGGGAAAATTCATACCCTCACGAATACAGAACATTATCGCGTGCCACTCTTAACGCTTTTCAATATACTCATATATGGAAACCGGCATTGTGAGTGTCCACGCTAGCGAGGCCGGACAAACCCCGACCGAGTGGTGAATCCACAACCTAACCAACGACATCAAGTTCTCCAACTCTAACCAACACCGACTGCGCCTCACAATCGAACCCGCTGCGGTTGGCGGGAACACCGGAGGAAAAAATTGTTGCCGAGATGACAAGAATGTTACAGTAATGATCCGCGTGAAATGCATACCGGCTCGATCGCGGTCTGGGACAGAAGGGTGAAATGTTCCAGACGCTGACAAGGATCATGTTCGCGCAGAGACGGGTTGCTGCCGAGTACAGGAATGCGCCTAATTGAGCTAGGATGGCCCGGGGTTGGATGCTGTCTGGTTCACGGTCCTGGCTTTGGTGTGTACGGTACATATCCCCAGAGCGGCTTCATAATAGGAAGAGGACACGATGATCGCCTGGGCGAGCCGACGAATGAGTCGGACGCGGAATTGAACATCGTGTTGCTCGTATTGGATTTTTTTTTTTTCGTAGCAGCAAATAGTGGACGACTGCACAAACAGCTGGGGCGGGAACACGACTGATTGAGGACGGGATTTGTCTGGACGTTGATGCTTACAAACAGGCCGGTAGGATGACAGTCTTTTGGGGGCAGGCCCGCCGGGGTTCATTGCGAATAATCGGTGGGCGAATCGTGCGCTTCTCCGGAGCCGAGGAAACAAGCCTGGCACCCTCATCATTATTTTCTCCTTTACCAGCAAAGCGGCCCACGATCCTTGGGAACTTGTTGCCTGGGTTGGATGGTGGATAGATTATAGAACACGGACACAGACCCAGTGATTTGTGACTTGGGGATCTCCAAACCGTCCACTTTTACTTAACGTACGACCAGCGCTATCCATACCTGCAAAATTCCTCTCTGAAGATAGAGGGCAGGCTTGAAGTTTAATAGCTCATTTCATTTCCTGTGAGAACACTTCTCTTTAATATCAACTAAAACGCCCAAGATACTCAACAAGACTGTAATATCACTAAGATATTGTGTCCACTAACCATGGGTTGCTCTTTTAAATGTCACCTGTGATATTAAATCTTGTGATTCCTAAGATTCAATACAAATTCTACACAACTCGGGCTGTCAGGTAACTATGTCCGTTGTAGGACTGGGGCCTACCGTTACCTTCTATGTACTAAAAACGGATCAATCCGCATTGATTTAGATGTCCAACTTCAAGACTCAAGCCCCAGTCAATGAGGCAATCAACCGGTCATCGACTCCCGGGCCGAAACGGTCTCGGCGGCACCCTCGCGATCACAACTGCGCGGAGCTGTACAGCTCAGTGGATGGACCGGACAGCGGGAGCAGAACGGAAACAGAGGACGGAAACTCGAGACGTTCACGCGGGGGCTCTTGCCCACCTCCAGGCACCGTCTTCTCCCTCTCTCCGTCCCTTATCACCCCCCCCCTTTTCGAGAATGATTAGAATCTTCGAGAAGCCTCTGGGGGGGAAATTGGACAGCCGAGATGGTGGACAGAGCGGCTCCACGGTTCAGATCAGTTTACCATATCTCTGCGAGTTTGCTGATGATTTCGATCGTTAAAGTAAACGCAAGGCCGGGACGGTGCGCGGTGCATCATCAAAAGATGATTCTTGATTTTGCTTTGTCTGTAATGACCAGAACTTCACTTTTGAAAACCCCTCCAGTTTTACTACATCACGAACTTTACTTCAATTCTCTTGACTTAAAAGGCTTCTTCAGTGTTTCGGCAGTTTGACGAATAATGCCGGCGATATGAGTTGGGACAACAGAGGGCGCTAAATCAGTTTGCGGTCTCAACAGAAGTAGCCGTGTCACCGGGATTTTTTTTCAAAACCTCTTTGTTGAAAAACTTCAGTTTCATTCAGTTAAATACTGGACGGTACTGTTACCTTCATAATAAATGCTGTTGAACCTTTGTGGCCAATTTCAGTGTTATGAAAATTAACTTGGTGCGAAATTCAAAATGGTGTCCGGAAATTAGGCAAAAACTCAGCTAGCTGAGTGTTCCCAAACGTGGCACACTTGAACTAATCTCAGTAGGCCTATATCCGACAGTAATTTAATTTTGATGAATTGTTATTACCTCCACTCACTTACTTGCAACTACACCCACAAGTTTGTAATTTTTTTTGGGGGGGGGTTACAAAAGTTCATTGAGCACTGTAAGGGAATCGGGCCAAAAGATAATTTCATTGTAGCGGGTAGGCTACGCTGGATGTAGGCTAACCTCTGAAAGATTTATGACCGGAAATGTTGCGAGCTTGATGAAATTTAGCTTATTATGAAGTTTGTGGTAAATATTATTGCTCTTGCAGGGCACCACAGGCGAAAAATCAAAGTGCGGAACGTCAGGGCGTGCACCAACACGTAAAGGCCTATGACATCAAAACAAATATCCCTACGTGACGTGTGGGGCCTATAGGCCTACTCTTGTCTACTGTGTAGGGCCCTACTTGATGTCTCAAATGAAAACCTGAATTTTGTCTCGAAATATGGTCTATTGAAAAAGTAACTGGCAAAGAAATGGTGTGACAGAAACGGTAGTTTCACTTGGTGGTCCAAGGCCTACACAATAGAATGCCACGAACGGTCCTTATCCAGTCTACCACTGTTGACATGTAGGGCTTACTTACTTGGTGTTTCATTATCTAACAATTGTTAGATAGTGAAACACTGCTCTCTCCTATTCGTAATGTAGTAAACAGTGAATATCTTACCTTCATTGATTCGGCACGTTCAGTTGCACCACTGAGCATCGCTATGCCTATGGCATACCGACAAATAGTCACGAAGGAATGGTCGACCATGCGATATCCATTTGAAAAATCTAGTAGAATATCCCACGAAAACCTCGGCACCTTAATAGCTCCATGCTTCACTCGATTCTTCAACTTAAGTCTGTCCACAACAACATTCTCACTGTAATAATTAATACATGAATTGCCGCGGTGGTGCGTTCGAACCGATCACGCCAGTGGTCTGCAATCTCCGGAATTTCGCGGTCTTTTATGCATGATACACATTTCGTCTTTTTTTCGATAAGCATTGTGGGAAGTGTAATCCCGTCTGTTTGTGACAACGACTCTTTCATGCACGGGCGTCGCTGGGGGGGGGGTGTCCCCCCGTTGGGTTAGTCTTGTCGGCAAAATCATGCTCTGTCGGCAAAACAAAAGAAAACACCCAAGAACGGAGAATGAAGATGAAAGGACAGGGGATACAGTATACTCGTTTTGTATGACGGTCCGTCAGCAAATTTCATGCGGTACTCGCCTCCCCCCATTAAAATGGTCTAGCGACGACCAATGCATGGTAGAATCCGACAGGAAACAGCCCAGCTAGAATTCTTACTTTCTTTGGCAGCAGTTGATGATTCGCCTGAGATTGAACACTTTCCAGTTGCACTGCGTTAGGTTATATTATTGAGCTTTCTTCGTGTAAATACAAAAGATCGAATATTTTGAAGATTCGTCGTTGACATGTTTGACCAGCTGGTATTTAAATGGCGGTACGTGTCCCGATAACTGCGGTGGTTTGCAAACAGAGTGGGCGCAAAATGTTGCACCTCGCGTCCGTCTGCTCACGAGCTAGCCTGGTCCTAGGCTTGCTACATGACAAATCTTTAGAACAGAACACACGTGACCACTTGCCAAAGCTAGGGTAATGTGCACTTTCAGTTTTGCACCACCATGGGGAAGTTTAGTGCCCCAGTTTAATTCGGCAAGTTCCAAATTCTCCCGAGATCACGCACCGTCATGCCACCTGCAGAGAAGTACCACAGGGAGAAAATACAAGAAAATATCGTGATTTTAACCCCAAAGAAGCTCGGGTAGTTGGGAACGAGAACATTTTCTGTTTCAGTTAAGGAAGGAATTTAAGTTTCCCCAAGTCCACTACATACAGAGCACTCCTTGTGGAATGAGCGTGGCGTTAAGCTGTTCGTCCTCCTACCCGCGGTACAAGATGCGTCGTTTGGGAACCTGATCTTCAGTTACACGGTTTTATAATTCCTGAAATGTTGGCTGCAAAGACAAACGGAAATCCTAACGCCCATCAATGATGCACCAAGTACTGAAGAACAATATCTTTCCTGCGAAAAAATATGTTTTAAGTTGCAAAGAGGTTTAATAAGATTGCACGGTGCTATGGTTTTCATGTGCAATCAAATTCTAAAAGAAGTTGCATAACGTAAAGCGCCGTTCACTTTTGAAGGGAGGTGGCACTATTCGATTCCTTTCAAGCCAAGACATCTCAAACTTCGTGGAAGAATCGCAGGCTAACCCATTCCCTTCCTCCTCGAAATATTGCACGCTCCTCCCATAAATAAAACTCCCCATTCACAACTTAATCCTGAAAGGAATCCACTCTCCCTCCACATTTTTTCCAGTGTCATCGCTGACAGCTTTTGGGGATTCTTAAGTAACACACTGCAGTCATCTTTACACTGTGAAAATCGGACTTGCCGTTCTCGCGCAACACGCATTTTTCCGAGACGGGTCAGCCAATTAAGAGGGTATGGTTTTCCCATTGACGTGCTCAAGGCACGCGTCGGTAAACACGCGTGACCATTTACAGTGTACTGAATGAAATGACCTGACCACCAGAACTCTACGTCATACTGAATTGAAACGTCACATTTGAACTGATGTACTTTTGACATGCATGCAAAGTTTCAAGTTCGGGGGGGTGGAATTTACCCCCCCCCCTTCTGCTGTGAGATGCCCTCCTCCGGGGCGCGACTCTTTTAGGGTTAAATCCTGCAAGTCTGTTCAAAACTGATCACTGATATCCATGTAACCAAGTTAAGTTCGACGTCTTCAGAAATACACAATACAAATATAACTAAATACTTTTAAATTTCATATTTTTATTTACAAGTCACTTTAATGTCAGCTTATAATGTTAAATACTTTGTTTCAACTGTCTGAATCTTTATGGACGGAAACAGTTTTCAAACCCCAAGGAAGACATTCCAGGTAATCACTCAAAGAATCCATGCAAAATATCATGATTTATATTTTCATTAATATTTTACTGCAAAATTGTATGTTTGTGGACGGAGACGGCGATATCCTCTCCGGTATTTCATCACGTGAACAAGCTAGAATACAACTCATTTGTATTTATAATTTAAAAGGTACAAAACCTTGAACTGCAATGGAATATTAAAGAATTTATTCCTTGACAATCAACGCGACTTTGACAAAGAAAAATGTAGAATGAACAGATCAAAGCAGACAGACTTAATGGTTTGGAAGTCTATGATCATTTTGTTAACTGTTATCCACCCATACTGATTGGAATTTGTGGTCTGGACCATATAGAATTAATTTGCCTATACCAAGTATAATGCAGATAGCCTTGGCTTAGGTGCTTGGCTATGAGTGAACCCAGATTGATAGAAAGGGGGGGATTGAAATACAATGGTTGAGGATTGAGATCCCCAGACAAGGGGGTCCAGGGACATCCTCCCTCGGAAAATATTTTTTTTTTTTATAAAGACACCAAATCCTGCTGTCTGGTGCACTCTAGGTCGAGTTTGAGTGGCCTGTCCTTGACACGGGTTGCTTCTTCTCGTGTTCAAATGGTGGGAACATGACCCAAGAATGCTGTTCTCGGAACAGGACACACACCACCTCCTCCTCGGGGTTTTAGAGGAACATACGAAAAACCTCATGGACATTTTTATATTTGAACAGCCACAAGTATGCGAGATGGATTACAAAGCTGTAGACAATGGGAAGTTTTGCAAAATTAACATTAATAATTTTCTGTAACACGGAAACGAATGTTTCTTTTTAAATAAAAAAGTACTTCAGCCCAATTATCTAAACATTAACCTTCGAAAAACATACATGGATGCCACCAAGTTGCATGTTGCTTGCCACTTATTAGGCCTACCAGTACCAATGGTAACTGGTTGTATGTTCCTGGCATTTGAGCAGCCCGCCCATGAACAACAAATTGAGCTGTCCACGAACATACGAGAACAGGCCGCCCAAACTCAGCCTTAAATGCCCAAAGAAGGCAAATCCAAGACTTCTGTTTTGTGGTTGTATTAAACGGTGAAACAACTGAGGATTAAAGAGAAACTAAAACGGTGTTCATTAACAGCCCCCCCCTTTGTCCTTGTGATCGCAGCTAAACTGTATCCTTCCCCCAGCGCACTGCAAATTCCTTGAGGCAATGTCTGACAAGCTTTTGACAACTACTGCTTGCAATGTAGCAGTTAGGGAAAAGCTGCAAAGCAATTTAAAAAAAACAATGGCACCGCCATTAGACGCCCAGGACGAATGCTTGTTTCTGCATGACGGAATTGGTCCTGGAGATCTCGGCCTGTGGGGCCACCGGATTGTTGAGGGTCGCGTTGAAGGTTCCCTTGAGCACGGTGTCTTGGAGCAGGGGACTCAACTGTGGAAACAAAAAACAAG
The DNA here is from genome assembly GCF_001949145.1 of Acanthaster planci. The sequence goes on along the minus strand of NW_019091391.1, from coordinate 1,656,119 downwards.
AAAAAATGTTCCAAAAGTTATTGACCAAACTGTTATTACCTGTCTAATAGTTTTGACTGATATTTTAATTTATGTCTGATATTTAATTTGAGTTTTTGTAGAAATCAAGACAAGGCTCTTGAAGCAGTACTTTGAACCTTTTGGGAGATCTGTGTTTCAAGTCTTGGCTGTGTATCTGTTCTCGATTCCTCTCAAGCTCCTAAGTTTGCAACATTTTCTGACAGATCCAAACAAAAATTTCTCCAAACAGTTCATGAATACTTGACATTTTTGGTGTTTTGAGGTTTGTTTATTTCTTCTATGGCTGACAATGATATTGCACGGGACGAAAAATCTCAGGTGGGGTAACTGAGCTAGCACAACTGACACCCCAAAACCAACACAGATACAGAACTGAGGACGGGAAAACGGACTAAATCAAATCCACTGAAGATGTGTCTTCTACTGGGTCTTTCAACTGACAGTCCTCAAGCCTTCAGAGGAACAATGCTTGCTATCCCAATTTACCAATCTAAACCCCGGGTACAATCTTATTTTGCTTTTTTTGTGGGGGTAGACAGGGCAGGGAAGGAGGTTTTTTACTTTTTTGCCTCAGATCTGGTCTCTCACACTCACCTCGTAAGTGCCCGGCCCTGGATATTCGTTCCTCTTCTCCTTGAAGCGTTTGTCTCGGGTCACCATCAGTCCATTCTTGGCTTCTTCTATGGAGTCTGGATTGTAAGTGCCAGGTCCTGTCACGTACATCAAAGCAAAGATTGAAGAGTTACATCAGTGAATCTTCAGTTGTGTCTGGAGAATGATTGGAACCTACGACCTCCAGAAACATTGCAAAAAAGTTTCAACGAGCAACTTTGGGGTTCGCAGTTTAACAGAAGATCCCTAAGTGAAACCATTCTTCCCAGAATCCCATCACAGTCACAGCGCCTCCAGTTTTCAAGACAAAGCTCTGACCGTTGTAGATGGTTGAGAAAGAGAACTTAAACTGGAAAGGGCTGTCAAACTGCTTTTTGTACATTTAGCCTCCCTCCCAAAAGGAACATGCATGAAATGTGTGGGTTAGAGAAAAATTCACGGCAGAGACCCTTCATAAGCTCAGTGAGCGGTGGTAACAAAGTCTGTCAATCGGGGTTGTGCCAGTGACCAGTTATCAGAATACATGTATTCAGATATTCGATGATCAGGTTGCACTACACCAAATACGTGCCCACAGAAAACAGTGCAAAATTGGACCGAAATAGCACCACATGTTGACTCTCGTGAAGAGGTTGGCCTCCATTTTTTTTTACTGGAAATTCAAGATTATGGCCAGAAGATCACTTTTTGTTTCAATTTCATGGGGGTTAGCCACGAAAATCTTTTTTCATTTGCCTTTAAAGGAAGATACCCCCAATACAGTAGTAAAACTAAGCGCTCATTTCTGCATGTAGCTGCCAGCCTCTATCCTCTATTCCCTATTTTAGGCCCACAATTTGGGGCTTTTTGTGAAAAAAATACCCAGAACTGGAAACTATCAGTCCAAAATTCGGGATTTATAGAAATATTTTTATGACGCCTCCTGATTATGTCATGTCTTATTGTAAAAATCCAGTGGGATCACAGGAATACAACCATTTGGTGGAATGCACCCCTCAAGTATCCAAATTTTTCTGTTTTTGAAGTTTTATATTCAGATGTGAAAATCAATAAAAAAAGACAAAAAATCCAGCATTTGGTTCAAGAAGTGTATTCCAAGGTCTAAGGAGTAAACTAAAAGGCAGCTGCATATTCCCCAAAAATAATTTTCCTTAAGTTTTCCCTTTTGGCTTTTGTAAAAACATGCACATGTTGTTTCTGCTTTTGTGGCAATTTGGTACAAGTGAATATTTGATCGAATGAAAGGCTGAATATTTGGAATATCCATTTACAAAATTGGCTCAGACTGCCAACGTTTCCTACCTGGGTTGTGGATGTCCGGCTTCTCCAACAAGACGTCCCTCGGTGGGGCAAAGCGGGTCGACGAGGATAGGAAGGAGCCCTTCTTGCGCTTGCCTGTGTCGGTCCTGGGGATGGCGGGCTCTTTCTTCCCTTGACTGATGTCGTAGGACTTGCTGACTTCGTAGCTACCCGGGGGTGGATTCTCCTGGAGAAAAGACAACAGAAGGGGTAGAACCACTCAGTAAGCATTTTACTCGTAGATATGTAATTTAATTGGAAAGATTGGCTCAGTGATTTTATAAAGACAGAGTTGGAGATGACAGACACTTCCATTATCTAAATCTTGGCTTTGAGGCCAGTTTGACTCTATCTGTATCTACTCACTGTACTAGACACAGCCATTAGCTAAAACACGCTGTCTCCAACTTTACCTTGTGCCATCAAACTGAACTGTTCACAAGGTGAAATTCGGCATCTTGACAAAATGATTCAAAAACTGTCTTGGTTGCTTTGAGAAAGAAGAGAATTTGAATGAAACTTCCAATGTAGTTGTAAGTTTCACTTACGACTGATTTGGTGACCAGAACTGCAAGGCATTACTGTGATGGCACCACTTTGTGGGCAGGTGGTAGGTGCGTGGTACATGCCTCTTCAACCAATAGGGTTGTGATTTACTACGGTACATGAATGCAGGTTTCAAGAACACAGCCAGATATCTCCCTGGATTAGCCAAGAACTTCTAAAAGGCATAAATGTTTTGACCTGTCCAAGTGAACCGTATTCCAGAGAGGGAAAAAACCAATGGGACAAAAAATTACCTTGATGACTGGCGGTGGTGAGTGCAGCCTCTCTGTCTGCGAGGCAAAGTTGGCGCTGACATTCTGTGAGTAGCGGCTGTAATGTGGCCGGTCCTTGACCTGGTAGTGGGCAGGGCCCGGCTGGGCCGTGTCCTCCCGCTTGGTGATGGGCTTGATGCGGACAGACGTCGAGCCGAAGGCCCCGCGCCTCGTGCTCTCCATGTAGGCCTTGCGCAGGCTGTTGCCAGCCAGGCCGCTGAAACTGTACGATCCGGGTCCTTAGGAAAAACAAAAGAAACAGAACATGATAGCACTTCAGTCAAAGCCCGATGACAACGTTACCGTTAATATCAATCACATCCTGCTTACAACAAGGACAGATTTATGCCCCAATTCTTGCCATTATTTGTTTTCAAGTCCTGATGATAGTTGGGTAACTGTAATGATGATAAGCAGTTACTGTTTAAAACGGAATGTGTAAAATCCTGAAAACCTTGCTATACAGGTGTTCGATTGTATTTCTGATTTACTCAGTAACTGCCCTCCATATAAATAGTCCTCTTGGCAAAATGGACAGTTTGGTGGTTCAGTGTGATTCTTAAACCTTGAATGCGATGTTCGTTCAAAGGATCCTGGTTTTTATGTTTCTGTCATTAACTAAAACTTCCCTCTGTAGTCACCTTGATTCCCATGAATAACAAAATAAAACTAACAAGGCCAAATTACTAGCAAAATCTTGGAACACGTAATGTACGTAGAAGTAAACTGTTGTTGACATTGCACTACCTTTAGGCTTTAGCTCATCAGACTTGCTGTTTATAACTCTTACTTTCTATTAATCAGCAAATGACTCTGATTTGTAGGATAATGAATTTGAACTGAGTGACCATACCTGGAGTTTTCTGGATGTGAGGCTGAGGCATAAATCGCACCGCTGTCTGACCGAATGGACTTCTCTTCAACCCTCGGATCTTGCCGAGTGCTTCAAGGGCATGCCGTGGATCGTTGTAGGTGCCCGGTGCAGGAGCGCTGTGCCTCTGGTCCAAAAATCGCTGCAGAATACCCATAAAAATCACCTAAAAGTTAGTTTTCAACAGGAACCAATGTGTTGATGTGACAAAAAAGGCAGATAATTGATTGAATTCCAAGGTGTTTACATTTCCCAAATGCCAACATCGGCAATGTGTCACTGCACGGTTCATGATATCATATTTGTGACTCACTCTCTGAAGATGAGTCACGAGGTCGATTTTTATTCAGTAATTTTGTCTCAGTTTGCATCAGAAAGAGCAAGGTGAGCTTTTTGTCTTTACGTATCAGTCTTTTTGGCATCTTGATGAAACTGGATGCTCTGTGAGGGACATGTTAAGGGTTCGTACTGATGTCCACAGTTAATGGTTCCTACTGATGTCCACGGTTTAAGATTCCTTTGAAGGCCTGTAACACAAAAGGGGCTCTGACTACTTATTACTCAAACTCACACGATGAGTCATGTTTGCTTTGAACTTCTATGAGCGGGCCACTGCACTCCATTCTCAAGAAGATAGGAATTTTTGCCTAAAACTCTCCTCTCTTATCAAAGAAAGTGACTACACTGAGGCAGGATATGATCTAAATGATTACCTTTGACTGTGACATAAACGGCGGATGATCGACCTCCATACCCTCTGTGTTGACAGCCTGTGGCCTCTTATCAAATTGACTGTTAATCTCATATTTGCCTGGTCCCGGGACAGCCTGTTATTAACCAAATCAAAATCACATTCTTGAATGAATACACATCTAAGCATTTAAATACAAGTATAAAATACCAGCAACTGTCAATGTTGTGCACCTTGCTTTCACTCTACAAAAGAGCTGTGGAAAGCAATATCACTGCAATTCTGATAAAGTAGCCAGCTCAAGGACACCAACATCACGAGCATCAAGCAGGATAGGAACTGAGATAACTCTAAAGAGTCAAATGCCTTTAAACCACTGGCCTGCATCTCTCAAAAAGGCCTACCTTCTTCTCTTCTTGATGGACAATGACCTCGTGGTACCTCGGGAGTTTGGACTCAAATGCTCGAGACGTGTTTCTCGATGGACCTGGTGCATTCAGGAGCTCCAGGTTCTTTTCAACTGGAGCGAAGGGGTCGTATTCGCCCGGGCCTGGGCCTCCCTGACCGTCAAAGTCCATCCGCTTCGAGGTCAGCCTCCCAAAGTGGACCCCCTTGTACTTGCTGGTTGTCTTGGTATTAATCTGGGATCCAATTAAAAACGAAAGAAGTGTTAACAAGTTCAGAGATGAAATAATCGTGACTTTAGGTTTTACGCAACACAGAGAGCAAGTTGGGGATTTTGTAGATTCACCAAATGAGGGAACTACATGTATCTAAAGAATGGGAGAAAATGGTTCGCGGTACCCACTGCTTCCCTTGACTTGGACCGGCCAGCCGACCCCGGCAAGCTCGGTGGTCGAGTGGTTAAGACATCTGCCCTAGTAAGCAGGAGGTCGTGGGTTCGAGTCCCACCAGAGTAAGCTTGTGAGGTTTTCTTTCCGCAAGCTCTCGGACAAGCACTGAGCATACAGTGCNATTCTGGGAAGCTTATCTTTAAGATTCCGTGACCTAAGATGGTGTGTCTTCCAACCGTCTGAAATTTTGAAATGTACATGAACACAATCTGTGTGCAATCCACAGTTTATCACCTGACGGCACCGCCGTCTTCTACAATATGGATGCCAGTGCTCTTACGTGTGGAGGGGCGTAGTACGCTGGTCCTATCGTTGCATCTCTTTGTGGCGGCTCTTGCTTCTTCAGCGTCCCATCTTCATGCTCCTCGTAACCGTAGGCTTGGCCCGGCGTGGGGATAGACGGCGCTTGGGGCTTGCGAGAGTAGCGGATTCTGCTTGTTACCAACTACGGGGGCAAAAAAAGAATACAAATAGTATGGAAATCACGCCCTCTAATCTTTAGATATAAGAATTCCATACATCCCAAGAGGTTTTTCAAAAACAAATTCAGGTAATTTGTTGACATCTACTAGTATTCATGGGCTGTTATCTTGAGAGAGAAATTCTGAAATGAGTTAGCTTTCTTCAACTGAATTGAATTTTATGCCTTGGACAAAAAAAATGCTGATGCATAAACCATGTGTAATAAAATTGTACAGAAAGTAAAATTTGATCTTGAACAATGCCCTGCACAAACTTGACCCCATTTGGTTAAAAGTGATCCAAGCAGGAAAGTTTCCCATCTGAGAGTGTAACAAAAAACGTAGGCAGCATGCACAAGACCTAGCCTCACAAAAAAAACAATACGAGCCTACTTCAGTGAGCAGCAAATTCCAGCACTGGACTTTGTATTGAAAAACCCAACAAAATAAAAAAGTATGCAAATGTTGAAAGTTTTCTAACCGATCCAGATTTATCTCCGTCCCTTTCCTGGGTCTGGACCCCCGTCTTCTTGATCCAATCTCCCCTCTTGGACAGGTTGTAAGTGCCCGGGCCGGGGGTCTTGGAGACGGGTTCCTCAAACCGTCTGGACCTGTTGGCCAGCGAGTGGCCACCCGTGATGCGCAAATCGCTCATGTGGTCATAGTGGCCGGGGCCGGGTGCGGCAATGACGCTGTCGTGAACGACCAGGAACGTCTCGCGTGTCGTCATGGAAGAAAAGGGTGCATAGCCATCTACAACATAAAAATGGGAATGCTTTGAACAAACTAGTTCTAGGTTGGAAGCTCACTAGTTGTTATTATGCATATGCATATTACCTTGAAAGTATAGATCTCAAATACCAAAAATCTCAATTTTACAGATTGGGTTATAATGCTTTTCAGAGAAAAAAAACTCAAACGCTTCCATAACTTTGTGAACAGAAGTGGTTCTTAACATGTGAGGAGTACCTTTCATCACCAAAAGTTGGAGTAATGTTTTTTACATAAGACTTACACGTAAAGTAAAGGTTCCTCCTTTGAGGAAAAACTGTGTCATATGAAATTCACTTCCCTGTTAAATTTGGTTTCTTTCACTAGTACTTTACACAAAATTCAAGCCTCATATTTACACAGCTTACTTCCCTGCACAGTATCGTGTGTACTGTGTTCAATGAACGCTATATTTCACGGTGTCCAAATTTCACAATTGCTGGTACATGTATAAGCCTATCATACAACTCGGTCATGCTATTAGGCATCAACAAGCGTCGAGTGTTAACAAAGCATATTTCTTCCACAGTGGCAGGTGTTAGAGTCTCTACAATATGATAAAACAACTTTTAAATCTTTAGAGGGTATTTTCAAGTTGTTGACGCTTTGTTGAAGCTACTTGTGTGTGTTGACGCTTGTGATGTTTGTTAATGCTAGATAACACAACTGCAAAAACTACACTTCTGGCAGCTTCTTGGTGTTCTAAGCAATCCTTACCTGCTTTGAGTTTTGACGGCGCTGGTGCCTCAGGTTCATAGCTGCCAGGCCCAACAGTGGCTGGCGTGGACTCCTGACCTTTGGTCAGCATCCGTGGCGCTCGATCGTACATGGTGGATGGGTGAGTGCCAATTTAAATGATAATCTATGAATAAAAATTTAATTGTGTGCATAAAATTTTAAAATACCAAACTAGAAACGATCTGAAATTACACAATTAATTAGTGTTAATTAGAGATATATAGGACAGCCAAAAAAACAACTTTCAAAAAACAAAATGTGATTCATTTGTTTGTCAGTTGGACATCTGGGAAGCTCTGTACATAATTGCACAGGCCTAGCATGAAGGGTAAATTTGACCCTTTGCCGGTGTTAAATGTTCGCAGTGACGTCATGCCAACCGCAAGAATGCCTAGGCTACATGTATCAACAACATAGGCCTCGATGTACATTTACCTTCAACACTATGCTAATAGTATTACGGAGTCGGGACATCTCGTACCCGAGACAACTCGTACCCAAAATTTCACACCCGGGACAACTCGTACCTGGGACATCTCGTACCCAGAAAAAATGTGTGACCTACTGAGGCTAAATGAGGAATGATCCCCAAAACCTTGTTTTGAGTAATCGGTTGAAGTTGGATATACATAAAAAAATCATGTCAAAATTGATTTACTGTTTTTTAGATTATAAGTTACATTGAAAACTTTGAAAGTATGGAAGGCAAGATCTGGATGCCGTTGGCTGGACGACAGCTTTCTGAAGTGCCAGAATTTTCGGTTAGCAAAGAGGTTTAGAGCGACAAATATTTAAAAAGAGAGCAAAATTAAGCAAACGTGAAATGCTTTTCCATATTTTTTTTCTTTCTCAGTTGGTTAATATTTCTACCACGCAACAATTTCAAAAAGGCTTAATTATCCGATATGACATGTCATTCTATTATTGATGTCTCCACAAGCTATGACAGTATGCAATTTTCTCTCGGGTTACGAGTTGTCCCAGGTATGAATTGTCCCGGGTACGAATTGTCCCAGGTACGAGTTGTCCGGGGTACGAGATGTCCCTTGTAAGTTGTAGGCCTATGACTGGGATGTCCAACATTCTAGCAGTAGTAGGCCTACTATTCACTGCTATTGGGTTTACTTTATTTACTGAAACAACAATGGTGACAATGACGGCCAAACTACATGGCCTAGTAGTAGAACTAGTAGGCTAACAAACTAGCACAGACTGAGAATGCTGAGCGTCTCCGAGCTCCAACTTTGCGATTCCACCTGACCATGCAGCGCCGGTTATGTCAACGTTAAAGAAACGGCTTCAGAAACATGTCGTTCATTGACAAACATGTTTTGAATTTAATTTCGTCAAATCCTAGTTTGTCTAGCCAACGCATTCTTCATGTTCTTAGTTTTTTCGATACTTCATGTACTTACATAACTGGAAATGTACAAGTGCCGATGTACAATATCCTTAGAGAATTGTCACGCGTTCGAACTCTTCCTCAATACGTTCATGATAGCGCTCGGACTTGTACTCATCATATTGAGTTCTCTGTAATAAATAGTCACAGTGTTGTTGGGCAGTGTCCTCCCTGTTGTTGCTATGGTCAAGTAAGTCCTATATACCGTGTAGTTCATGTCATTGCCCCATAGAAATTTATTATGTTCATTGCGGGCTATAATATTGAATTTGTCTTTATAAGATATCATTTTTTATATACACATGTTCTGAGTCGTTTTCCTTTACAGAATTCCAAATTTGAACAGTATTCATATATCCTGAGATACATGATATTATGAACATTCTGTCGACGGCTGATGTATAACTAAAGTTTTCTGGATGCTTGCAAACGTAGTTCGGTATACATGCAACAGTCATTTTTTTAACCAAAAGGGGGCGCTTTCTGCGTTCTCCACACGGTAACAAAGTCTAGTTATCTGGAACTCCGTTGAACTTAGTTTACACATTTTATTTTCATTTTGTGATGAATTTTTTTTAAACAGTTAATAATGCTGTTACAAAAATGAATAATTCTATTTCATTGTTAATAATGTTATTGTTGGTATTTTGAATTTACACAAAAGAAAAGACACCGATGAGATAGATGTAAGGATCGAATGAACGAGATGAAAATAATAACAGTCATGCACAAAGAATTCGTAAGAAACAATTTGCATGGTTCAGATAGTTAATTGAATTGGTGGACTTTCACTTCATCTTGCCTTTATGTCGGGGATAGAGGGTCGACAGATTTCGTGCATTGTGATTTGTCAACGCACTTGCAAACTCTTGGAGGCGCGCTGTTGTAAATCGCCAGTATTGCAAAAATACTGCACAAGGACGTTGGGTTATTACATCCGTTCGGAAATGGAAAAAAAAATGCATAGATGAAGGAAGGTTTGCTGTGACAAGAAATGCTCTCTGCCATCCATACACCTGATTAGCTTCCTGTTATTACACGTACTGAAATAACTGCCTCATAAAAACTCGATAGGTGGAGTGTCGCCATCACATTGCCTACTAGGTCGTAAGCCTTCACAGGTTCGCATGCATTATTTCATTTCTTCGCTCGTCTAAACATGGATGAAGGAACACAGGTTAACAAATAATTATGCAAGGACGGATTGGGCATCACGGGCCATGCCTCCTAAAATAAAAGGAGCCAAAAATATTTTTTAAAAGGGGGGAAAATGGGAGATAAGGTGTTTTTTCTCTCTTTCATTTTCTCTTCCCAAAGTGTGTAAAAGTCTCAAAATGTAGCCTCGCCCCAGAAAGGCCATAAAAGGTTACATTAAAAAAAATTTTTTTTGAGTTTTTACATTTAAAAAAATAAAATTATTTTCCCCGTTTAAGTTCTAAATGCCCGGAAAAGTTGGTTTTGGCTACGACTAAATTATACAAAAACTCTCGATCAAAACTACGCATCTTAATCCTCAAAATAAAGGTCCCCATTTACGAAAGTTGCAGTAACTTCCTGCACTGTAAAAACTGACTAATTGTTCTAGAAAAGCAGGACTGTTTGATTCGAAAGATAATGATTGATTATTTGACGAAAGTAAGAACGACAGCACACAGATCCGTGTCACTGCAAATCCGGCGACATCACCAGTTCAATCTTTCGGAGGCGGGTCACGTCACTGTCTTGCGATAAAGAAGAAATTGGAGAAAATTACAGAACAGAATTTATGTAGGGTTAAGAAATGACAGCACTAAGAGTGGTAAATCGTCATTGTTGAATGATTCCTAAAAATAAGATCGTTTCTGGAATTTACTGACAAGACAACAGGAACAATATAACTTTGTTGTGAATGGATAGCTGTGAATTTGTTTGGTTGAAATATCCATATTTGATCAGCGAAGTTGATATTTTGATTTCCCGTTTCATCTTTTTCAGTGCTTTCGGACCACGCCCCTCTGATCATAACACGTCAATCACGTCACAGCAAACACACGTCTCTTACGTACGCGCACAGTTCGGCCGCTCATTCTGTGCATGCGTGCAGTAAAGGTACAGTACAAAATTCATCACTCATTTTCCAACATGGCGACGACGCTGCACCAACAGGATGTGTGTACACGATTTTCAGACGAATATGAACTGAAGGAAGAGCTCGGAAAGTAAGTATTTCCCACCGGTTTGTCACGTTTAATAATGTCTCCACCCCCATGTTATCAAATACTGGAATTCCTGGATAGGCATGATGACTTAACGGTGATAATATTGGTTATGGTGACTGTCTTGACATGTCCGATATTTTATATTGTGCTCCATGTCGCGCGTGCAGTTCCTCAATCTGAGAGTGTGGTTTTTATCATTTTTTACAGGGGAGCGTTCAGTGTCGTAAAACGGTGCATACGTAAAAAGACAAACCAGGAGTTTGCTGCAAAAATTATCAACACAAAGAAACTATCACAACGAGGTAAATATTGAAATGCATTTGCATTTTTTTAACGTTTACAATTAATTTCTACCTCTGGCTTCGGTCATGTGTCGTCTTCCCAACATGCCCAAGGGGAATTGCTGATTTTGTAGTTTAGGACCCCTCCATATTTATTATTCTTACGACACAGGTCAGTCCTTGAAAAAGTGCAACCAAAGGCAATGTTTCTCTATAATGCTTACCCTGTTTTTAGTGAATTTAACATTGTAAATTGTGAGAAAATCTTACTTTTTGACCGTACCAACCATGGGAAAGAGTTCCACATACGGATGCCAGTAATTATTCCCCAGTAACCTATTAGCCATCAGAAAGCAAAAACAGGTCCAGAAAGTTCAATTTGGAAAGGAAAAATCTAAGTCGTGAAAACACTTAGAATTTTTCAGATCGGTCATAGAGTTTGTGCACAGGATGTCAAGTGACATCCATATATGGAATTTTTTCCCAACTACCTGAGTTATTCCTTCATGTGCCATGTGTATTAGCAGCAAAACTGACAATTTTCACCCCATAATTGCCCTCAAAAATCTAAACCAGGTCCTCTTTCCACAAACTTAAGCCTGTAGCTATTCAACATGAGGTCCCCATCATTGCTTTGGTGGGTCCAAAAAAACTAAACTCTAATTCTCTGTTCCAATAGGAACAGGGTCCCCAAATAACAAAATCTTCATGTGGTGCACTGCATATTATGATCAACAACATATCTGTACATGATTTTGACATACAGGTAGAACTCTTGAATTTACTGTACTTGATTCATACATGGTGTACATGACAAGTTGACATGATTAGGGAGAGGCATAATGCATTTTGGACGGTACGTGTACAGGTAGCAGCCACATCACCTGATCACTTGATCACCAGTTTCATTGTACAGGTTATTTGGCATCCATAATTCCAGCTTCCAAAAACATGTTACAAAAAAGCATGTTTTGTCTGTAGGCTTTAGTGTATTTGCAGCCACCAGAAAAGGTGTATGAAACCCATTAGTCATTACCTCTGCAGTGATTTGGGAGGAACTTCTAGTTGCCACTTCCTGGTTCAGTGTGGAGGTGGCCTGTTGACTTTGTATGAATGCATGTACAATGTAGGTGATTATTCCCAGCCACAATGCTACACTACAGCCTTGCTTCGACTACTGTTCAAGCAGCCTCTGTACTGACTTGCATGTTTGCACATTGTCTGCATACGTGTGCACTGTACTTCCTTGAGACCGAGACTACATGTGAGTGCATACAAAAATCATGCAGACAAATTGAATTGGCTTTATTCTTGTCTGCCATTTGCTGTACATGTAGTTAACCAAATGTGACCGTATCCCGCAAAATGAGTCCAAAGGCCATATTTTGGGTAACTTGTTTTGAATGAGAAAGGGTATATTAAGCTCCTTGATTTGACATAGATGTAGACCACATGTACATGAAATCAGACCATATACGTGTATTGGTGGGAAATTTTGAGGGAACCTTCAAACTGATTTAGACCTACACAGTGCAAGATTCTCTCAAAGGCCTTCCACCCACAAGTTGCTACATGTACTTTTGACTCGGATCACGTACATGTAGATAAGGTTTGAATGCTGGCAAGACCGCACTGAATTTCACTGTGTAAGATTTGGTCACAGGTGTTCCTACATACATGTACAGTATGGTTAAAGGAAAGTATGGAGATTGAAATGTCCTTGGGCTGAATGTATCAGGTGGTACATGTATGTGCATGTACGTACAGTACATGTGTACCATTGGGCCATATGTAACACCTTATATTCGTGCGTTGCAGTCATTCAAAAGAGATTAAGCTGATCTGGTCTCGTGAAACACTGTGCATTCTACCTATCAACCGATGTTCTCCTTAAAAACATCCTGAAACTATCAGGGGATGTCAAGGCTCCCTCCCCCCGCCATGAAGCAAATACATGTACATGTATACCAGCGCTCTTCCTTCCTAAATCCCAAAGAATCCTACGAAAGCCCCAGGTGGAGTTTGAGTACGGTTGAAGGTTCCCTAGTGCTGCCTGGAGTGTATACTCTTCATCTTTTGTGGTGTGGTTTCCACACATTTGGACACTACTTGTATGTCCCCCTTGGCCCCAGTCATACATGCACTGTACTGCGTGATGTACATGTATGGAAGAAGACTGCATGACATGTATTTTGAAGGCATACTTGGGCAGGCAGGTTCTTCCTTGTCAGAAAGGGCTCCATTCTTTTTAACAGAAAAACCGAGCCCTCTGGGCTTGGATTGCAGAGAAGTATGAAACGAAGACTTGTAGGAGCAGACTAATGCAGTCCGTTGGTGCGATGTTCATGGACATGATGAACATGTGTTCAATTTATGCTCTTGATGTTAGGACATGTACATGTACAATGTAGGCGTGTCAGTTTTCCAGCTCACATTGTATGCTCACGTAATGTGCACACATGTACTGTATGTATGCGCAATTCATGTCAGGAGGTTGTGCGAAGACAGCTCGTGTGATGATCAGCATGCATAATTTTATTGGAGGGGGTAGGTGGATTAATGCCGTATTGAAGAGTGGATCAGCTTTATGAAACACAGGTGGAGGAGATCCCGAGAGAAGGAAACTGAGCTGCAAATAAGTAAAAATTGAGCGGGAAATTTACATTATGTACATACAAAGCAGAGACCAGTCAAATAACAGGGCAGGAACTTCATTCTTGAAGAGGCAAGGCAATATTTGCGAAGGGCACTTGTGCTAGAAAATCATCTTGTCTACGGAGATATTTCAATGGGCGTTGAGGCACAGACCAGGGGCATCAAGGCAATTGCCTCCGAAGCCGCCATGAAGTTCCTGCCCTGCAATAACCATTACCTACACATGAAGTAAACAGTGTTTACATTTAACTATTGTGTACATGTATGCCCTTTTCTTTCTCATTTGAGCAACTCTTTCCCGTGCTTAACACAGTTCTGTTACTGGTACTTCCAAGAGATGAGCCCCATGGAGAGCAGTTTCTGTGGACATTGGCAAAAGTTGCAGGCTCAGAGTCAGACAGTGATTTGGGGGGGGGGGCTGTCAGTTTTTTCCTAGTCAACAGTGGTCCTATGTTTTGCCCTGTCATTTTTTTTACTGGTCAAAAGCGGCCATAAACAATGCTGTTTCATTGTCCCAAAGCTCATTATGACTGGGGCTAAATCTTCAGATAGTTTCATTGAGAAAAATTGTCACTGTCCATGAGGGACCTTCAGTCATATCAGTTGTTGACATGAAATATGCAGGTACCGATGCTAGGTGTATTAGCCATAGTTGTGTGAGAGATAACCTTGGTAACTAAATTCAGTATTTTAGGTTACTAATGGTGATTCTGAGACAACCCCGTGTCCGTTGTCTTAATTGGTATTTACTTAGCAGGTTTGTAGATAATTCTGCTTGTCTTAGGTTGTTCAATAATTCATGTACAATTCCTTGAACCTGTAGGTTTTGTGTGAACCAAAGCGAATGCTTCTGTAAGAGATGAAGGCTTGTATGGTGGGTATACCTGTACATAAGGCATGTGGTTTACAGTGACACCAATGCTTCTGAAGAATCCGGGAAGCCATCAAGATTTCCCCCCCCCCCACAAAACTGTCCCTCGAGACATCGGGTCCAAAGCTCAAAGTCAAAATGCACTTGCAATGTGTGCAGTAAACAGTTGAAAAAAACCACAGTCTTTCGCTGGGAATTGATGGTGTGTGAGCTTAAATCCTCACGTGTACATGTATGTTGCCACCAGTTAATGTTTCTGTTCAATATTCACAAACCCTCATTTTCAACACAGATCTTCAACACTGGTGAACAACTCTTCACATTTCCTTTCAGAATGTTGGGTCTAGTGGAAAACACATGGCTTCAGATAGCGCACACTGGGGAATCCATTTCAAAATATATTGTGGGAGTGGAAGGAGTTTGTAGTAGGTCACAGACAGGTTTTTTTTCCTGGCTGCATGATGATGTTGGCTCCCCCTTTTTTATTGCCCGGTTCCGATGCATGCTGCTTTGGCGTGCTTGTTGTGGTTGTTATTGGAAGCATAATACATACTGTACATTGTGCAGACCGTAGTGACATGTACATTGTCCATGCAGCCCAGTGTCACAGTTCATGTTCATGCACATGAAGTGCAGGAAATGCATTCAGTTGGTTGACAAAAGATCCGACCAAGTTGCAAGCACCATTGAAATTGTTATGTACAGGTTTCATTGTATCCGTGCTCTTTGTCAGGGTGTAGGGTACCGTTCATAATGAACAATTCATAATGAGCTTGATGTGTTAAATGTTTGTGCACAAATTCAGGGCAGTTGTTAGAAATTGTGGCTCTTTTGTGGAAAATACTGCTGCATGTAAAACATAAACAGATGTTTAGAAATTATCATTAACAGTGTACACATACACCTGTTAGAGAAAAACACTGTACATTGTACGTACATTAGATCGATCACTGGCTGGAGTGACCTACTGGCACATTTTATCTACATGTACACCCTGTGGAGGGCGAGTCATTTTATTTTTTCTAAACAGAAAAATTTCTTAGGGGCAAAAATGTTCTCTTTCTTTCCTTGTCGTAATCAAGTAACTTGCAGTTGCTAAACAGATGCGAAGAAGTTTTGTTGGGCATACATGTACTTGCACCACTGCCTGCAATTTCACATTATGAAAAAATTGGAAAAAAAAAGAAGGCCCAATGGAGAACCAAATATTGCAAAGAAGTGTAGGGTACGCATGTATGTATGTGGATATTATACATGTATAAACTATCTCTACTGGAAAAACCTAGCCTACCTGAAACCCACTAAAACACACCCCTTTGCAGCTGATTTGTCTCAATTGGTTCATTTTGGTATATTTGGAACCAGAACTGTTACTCTGAATAGGGTTTAGAAAATTCAGTCTATCTAAACCCTACCCTGTTTTGTGGGTGTGATTATCGTAGAACAGCATGCATGGGAGCAAAGGTACTTTCGGGTAGGGGGGGGAGCGACTACAGAAATCTGGGGCTATTAGATGATCCGTTTTGGTGCTGGGACCAGACGTCTATCTGTGGCTATCTTCGGAAGTGAGTGGGTGAGACGGTACTGTGTGCCCACGTACATTCCGTTGGCCTATGCATGTACACGTAGCTTCCCATGTACCGGGTACGTGCAAACTTTGTCTCTGATTTCTGAAATTCTTGATGGTGCCCCACAATACCCACCCACACACCGCTTTGCCTACGCTGCTGTGCCTTCCTTGAACTACTTTTGAAAGAGAGCCGTAACGGAACACCGAGCCGCCGTCATAATCCAAAAGGCTCCTGAGAGAGGAAAAAAAGGAAAGAAAAGAACTTTGGAACAAGGGGGAAAGAAAAGAACTCACAATCGCATGATGAATTCATACAGGAATGGAAACCTCACAATTGGGGAATCAGGATATCTATGAAACATGTATGCAGCTATAAACAGGTTCTTGTTACTTGGGTATGAAATGATTTTGCCGCCGGTTAAGTGGGAATTTTCAGTTCCATTGTTCTCATTGTCTTGTCCATTTTGAAATGCATTCTTTCAAGGAAAAAAAAATTGAAGGAATGGGCTTTGGGAATCGGAAATTTACACAGTGCATCAAATTTGTGTCTTTGTATTTCCCTTGACAATGCAAATCATAAATGTGGCAGGTTTTCCTTACTTCACTGTGAAAGTCATGTGCAGTGCTACATGCTGTCAGAATAATTTGGGTTAGGCCGGAACTGGCTTGTAATAACTGTCTACAATTGGATTTTCCGACATTCAGTCCCAGTTTCTAAACCGTGCAGTAGTTCACAGATTATTTTCAATTAAACGGTGACATCCTGGGGTACATGTATATGTTACATTGTGAATTTGCATTGCATAGTACTAGTGCTTTTCAAACTCTGTATTCTTTCTACTTTGTTTCCTTATCTTCTCACAAAGACCTTTTATATTGACATTAAAAACAAGCTGTTTCATAGCACCTGCTCAAAATGACGACAGGTTTCACGGTTGGGGAAAAGTTGCAAATGCATGAATGTCTGCCTGATTGGACAGCCGCAATTTTGGTATTGCAGCATCGCATGTCCATTATTCTTTGAATGCATAAATGTGATGTGCGGCGTACAGTACAGTACATTCGAGTACTGTACAAGTCTGTTCATTTCACACGCCAGTGCTCGGTCATTTGTCAACCCTGGATTTCCTCTCTTTTTGGTTTTTTTTTTTAACCATAGCCGGCCGCTAGAAAGTCCCGCGCAAACCAATCTTCCCTTGAGATGGATCACAGGCCCGCCAAACCATTCTTGACATTTCCATTATTCGGCAGTTTTTGCCCGCTCTGGATTTCTGCCTCCTGTTGCCGTGGTGACAGGAATACTGGGGGGGGCACCTGAGTGCTTAACCTTCCGAATGGGCTCTTTAAAAAGTCATTGCCGTGTATAGTGTCAGTGCTTAAAATCACAAGCAGTGTGGGAGAGGATTGGTGTTGAATTAACCTCACGCATTGCTTTACAGCTTCCACGTACTTTGGTGACCGAGTAATGTCATTCATGTACATGTACATGTGTGCATGATTTTTGTTGGAGGATGAGACATACTTTGCCCATTTAAGCTCTTTATATACAATGGATGTGGATGTTCCTGTACATGCACGTACTGTATGTCAGTGTCTGCCCTGCCTTTTCAAGCTTTAGGCGGCCCACCTCACTGATCTTTGTGACCACCTCAGGCTTTTCTTTTGAATTTTACCACCTCACACTTAAAAGAGACAAAGATGGAAGAAAAAAGCAAAAAAACTCAGATACTCTGAGTCAAATCATCATCATCAAATCGTCATCAGTTGTAAATCATTCAGAATGGTAAGGAGAAACACAATACAGGATCAGTTTTTTAAGAGAAGAAATTTGCAGTAAATGCACTATTAGACTGCATAGAATGTATTTTAGGCCTTTTTGAAAACACTGGGTTTTTTTTGTAGGCACTAGACTTTTTGGAAACATTTGTTTGATCACCTCTCATAAACATGTACATGTAGTAACCAAGAAAAACGCCACCGTATGATTGTTCACGTGTGCGTAAGTTGCACAGCGACATTGTGCAATGGAACAGCCAGTATGTTCTTACGTTTTCAGGATGTGTTTTCATGTAAAGCATACTTTGGAACTGACTTTCAGATTCTCGTGGTTGCTTTGCTTTGAAGATTCCGCTTGTTTGCACTGCTAGACCTGTGTCATGCTAATTTGCCTTCCCAAATCTCATTCCGTTGACTCCAGCCCACGTCCCCAGACTGTCTCAAGGTTTGTGGTTGAAACTTGGTCACGACTTACAAGGCTTTTTACATGGCTTTTTGCTCGCTGCTGGCTTACTTAAAGCTGCCAGAACACGACTTCCTGGGACTTGATTGTCAACTTTGGGAGTATTTTCATCAGGTTGAAACACTGACCCTGTTTCCCTCCGATTCTGAGGCACATGTACATGTATGTACATTGAAGGGTATAGTCTCCAGAAGTGAAAAAACTTCATCGACGGCACAACATCCTCCACAAACCACCCAGAAGATTCCGAAAGAAAACGAAAACATTTTAAAAGAGCACATCTAAGGAAACATCTTTTCTCTGATTTTATCTGTTCAAATAAATACGGAAGCATCCAGTCGAGCGCAGTGTCATTTGTCTTCAGAGCTCAACTACATGTGCAACAAGCTAAAAAGGGCTAAACCTTTGTGCATGCCAAACAATGCATGTAGCCATTGTTTGCCATTCACAACTATCCACTACGAACACAGGGCGAGGGTTCCCCTTGTTTTCTCTGTTTTCTCCAAATGATGCAATCTACTTTCAGAATTCGCATCATGGCCATGATGGCATGAACAGAAAAAAGCCCTCTAAGCCTGTTATACATGTAGTTGAGCTCTGAAGATAAATGACGCTGCGTTCGATTTTGGATGCTTCCATATTTATTTGAACAGATGAAATCAGAGAAAACATGTTTTTGTCAGAGGTGCTCTTTAAAATTGGAGAATCGAGGATTGGTACGGTAAAAAAGGATGCCAAGTCATGGTAAAATAGTACCCAGCTCCCCCTTCTCCATTCTAAATTTCGCCAAGCATGCCAAGCCTGCTGATGAGTTTCAAAGGACTGGGAGAGGCTGGATTTAGAGCTCCATGCATCTATTAATGATTCTTGAGTCAAAGATAAGCCAAATGTTTGCATTTGCTGTTGGATTTCTACAAGCAAATTCATGGTATCTATATGTAAATGTAAATTTGTACATGTACAATAACTACTGTACTCTGCAGTTATCACATGTACCACTGTTACGTACATGTTTATGGGCATGCTTGTTATTTCTTGAAGCGAGTTCATCTGCCAGAGTTACTGTGCTTTTTCTCTGCTCTTGCTGATGGCAGTCAATAGCTCCAAGTTACTTCATGCTTGTGTTTCCTGTTTGTTTCATTTCCATTCCCTTGCTGCTTTCCCATGGAAAGGTTCTGTGACTGCGATAAGTAAGAAAGATTCTGTCAGGAGTATCGTGGGCCAGTGTCTAGGCACTTTGTACTGACTCTGCTGTGGCCGTGCAACATGGATAGTTCCTGAGCTCATGTTTCGTGCATTTTTTTTTAGGGGGGGGGGACAGTTTTGTGGACTTTGCCAAGTTTGAAAATCTGCCATGTGCAGAACGTGCTTGCTTTAAGCAAAAACAGTCCACCGACTAAAAAGTCTTGGCTTTTATATTGCTTGTGACCGATGGTCTGTTAATTTTTGCCGAGTGTATAAGTTAAGTAGGACCTTCCAAGGCTTTGTCCAAAAGTCTTGGCTGCGGCTTCAAATTTCACCAAGACTATGGGAAGTTTCCACAGCCATTACCATAGACTCGTGTGATTTCAAGCTGCAGCCATGTCATTCGGGCAACAGCCTAAGCAGGTTGATGAAATCAGCTCCAAGGTAAAAGAATTCTGGCTGGACATGTCTGTGCAATGAATTGTCCTAAGACACATTCATGTATAGCATCTTGATACTCTTCCTTAGTGTACAGCTGGAGGACTATATGACATTGTGTTTTGGTCAAGAGAGTATTTAAAAGTGCACTTTTTTC
>NW_019091391.1:1595444-1635498 GCF_001949145.1 Acanthaster planci | reverse complement strand
ACATACACATAACATTTCTAATCAAATTGTGAACCAATGACTTTCTTGTTACAAACTTTTCTACAACAGGTTTCTCATTAGTGCCGGTGTGCCATGTCATACACAACAATGAATCACCAAAGGAAGGGAATTAAGAACTGCAAAATAGCAAGATATCCAGCAGATTTACAAAAAAGAAATCTTCTGATTTTTTGTGCACGAATCAGTGCAACATTGGTGTCCCTGGAGTGACACCAAGGTTTTTCCTGACAATTTAAATTTGCATCGCCATAAAAACCCAAAGGGTTCCAGAAGACCCTTTTGAAATAGCGAAAGAAAAACCAAAAAAATTTAAAAAGTTAATTGAAAATTGGAACACAAAGCTACTTTTTTAATTGTTGTATTGAAATAATTGCATAGTGTGGACGTTTGAAACTGCACATACATTTACACATACATTAATACATGTATACTGTGTATTATGCACACATGCATGATGAATACACATATTTGTATACATATATAGGTGTACATCATAACAGGGTTAGGCCAAGTTTCTGTGCCGAATGTATTATTTTTAAACAGCTTCAATCGTTTGGTGCAAAGTTCTGGGTAGCAGAACCAGAGCATTTGGCTCAAGTCATATTTTGATTAAAATTTTAGGTCCAGTTACTGGTAATAAAGCACTTTGCTCGTTTTTTGACTTCCTAAGAGATGTCACATGCTGGACAGAACCCTGCATAATGTCGTTTGGAACAATACTACGATGACGCTGTACAGTGATGAACATAGCAGCATCACCGTTTTTTCCCACGTGGGTGATTTCTGCACAAGTGTTCATCCCTCTTCTCCATGATATGCATGGTTCATTTTAATATGTCCATAACCTGCCATGAAATAATAAACCTCTTTAAAATGTTGCCCTGCGGCAGGCTGCCAGCGATTCACGGGGTTTATGAGCGTCTCCGTCGGAGCAATTGACCTGTCACAGACAGAGAGAGACACTGGGCACTGTCCATTAATAATTCTCCCTCCCCCTTGTATCTAGAAGACAGCCAATCTCTGTGGACATTTCCTGCATGTTTAATGGGGGTGTCGTGATATTATGATGATGGGCCGGTGTCATGCTGCACTTGGCGTTTGCATATGAAAGGAGTGGTTCATTTGGCGTCATTGTTGTGGCGTTCGCCGGGCTAACAAAGTGCTGTGTTGTGGTAGCTACACTTCCGGATAATATCGTTCATTTTGTTGGTACTCCAGTTTGAAAAAATTAAACCGCCTTTGGGAAAGTTTAGTGTTAGTTTGATTGACATTTGATTTGCTTTTAGTGTGTTTGATTTTTATCTGCAGTGTTTGATATCACATGTACATGTACTTCAACAACATGTTCATGTACATGTAACTTATGCATCTAGGAGTTGGTATCATTGCAGAACGTGGTTTTGTCATGGATATGATCGTGTACACGCACATGCACACATGTACAATGTACATGTGAATGCACATTTACATGTGTACTTGTACATGTACATACAACACAGCATTGTATGGCTCCCTTTAGTTGTTTCTCCTATTCACATGACCTAAAACATGTTTAATTCACATGTTAAATTGTTGCATGGGTCTTCTTTAACTTCAGCAATTTTGTTTCCCTTTTTTCGTGCCCAGTAGAAATGTTCATGTACATGCCCATTGTACATGGTCAATTTAATGCTGATTAAACAATGGAAAATGGTTTGCCTTTTTACAAGGAGAAATCCACGGTCAATACTGCTATTAATTTCCCGTGCCTGTCGCGTTTAGTACCGGCTGTTTGGACAGCGCTGGCCAAAGACACGTTCGGTACGCTCTGACGGGTAGGGATCGATGTTGGTAGGAAAGGGGCATTCGGGGATGGATTTGATCAGTGATTACTGTGGAATGACTGTATTGGTTTCTATCAAACGCTCATGTGCACCCCGTAAGTGCATCACGTACGATGTACATGTACATACATGTGCATGTACCAGTACATGTACATCGTAACTTTCACACTGGCTTACATGTACATGTATGTACATAAATTACAGGTACAATGTACACACGGTGTACAGGGTGCATTAATGAAGTGCCCCATCTTAGGACCACAAGTATTATTAAATCAGGTTATAGACAAACATATACAATCAGTGCTCTGAATCATGTAATTGCCAAGCTTTCGGTTTATGGGTACCTTTGTCAGGGCAAGCAGATTCAGTTCACCTGAATCTAAATCTGCTTGCCCTGACGAAGGTACCCCGTTAACGAAAGCTTGGCAATTACATAATTAAGAGCATTGGATATATTATGTTTTTGTCTATATTCTGGTCACGGTGCTATGCAGCCCTTTCATATTTCTTTGATTTATTAAATCAGGTACTTGGTTAATCAATGTACTCATTTTGATTTTTCTATTCAGTCAGATACTGATCAGTAATACTCAATTAAATCAGTGTAGTCATTTCCATATTTCTACTCAAGTAATGAAAGCTTTTTTGTGATATTAAAATTCTTCTTTCAGATGGTGAAACAAAATGGACAGAAACTTTTAAAACCCCCAAATCTCAAATGTTTTCAACTTCTGGCACAGAAAAATGTGATGCCAATACAAAGCAAGGTTTTCATATCAAAGACACTGTACTGTATGTGACATGAGCTTGCAAAGATGGGTTTGCCTCATGACAGAGTGCTTGCTCCGTTATCATTCGTTAAACCTTACATGAAAAATGTGCAGGTAAAAATTAGTCATCTGATGGATCAAACCTGTAATCACGAAGGGAATGCCAAACTGATTCCCACAGTGATTGAAGACTTGCGATTGCGGGTCTGCTGTGATCTGAAAATAAAATCTTACTCACAAGTCGGCTACATTGAATTAAAAGTGAGGTTAACGTTTTATTTTGGGAACCTACATGTGAGAATAAAAATGGAAGACGTGAAATATAAATTCATTTCAAATTAATTTCATTTACGATGATAAATAATTTAGAATTTGTGATTACTTATATCTAACTATTTTGAGCAACATTTAAAAAAAAGAGAAATGAGGCACGGAACCCGAAATAGTCTGGCACTTACCCACTTGACATGCTACATTGAAGTACTTGTAGATAATTTTGGGAACATGACCGAAATGGCTACCCCGTGATAAGGTCTATTATATTTTTATGCACACCTCAGTAAAAATACATTGACAATAAAACAGTAGCCAGTCTCCTTGAAACTTTTCACTTGCAACCAACTTTACATAACGTCATGGTCTTTTTCATCAAGCATAAGTGTACATGTATATGTAGGTCTAATCCTAGCAAAGTGGGCATGTAGCATACTGTGCATGTGTAAGCATCAATTAAGATGCATTGCCTGAAGTCCTTCTTGGGAAGGCAGGAGCCGTCAGAACTCCCCGCATTTTCTGCTAGCCTCCCGGCCCGTTTACCTCCAAGTACATGTACATGCACCAGTGAGAGACAAGTCCCTGTCACCATCAGCATCCCCTAATGGCTGGGGAAACCATTTGGAAGATGGTATTTAATTATTCAAGTCAACAACGCGAGAGAGCGGCCGCCGTGCATTTGTATCGATTTGAGGATGACAAAAGCGATT
Source organism: Acanthaster planci (assembly GCF_001949145.1). Next base: position 1,631,898 of record NW_019091391.1, on the reverse strand, counting down.
TAAGAATTTTCATGTACAGTAGGATGAGATGAGACTTTAGAGGCTGATGCTTCTGGGAAATGTGGGGGGGGGAAATATTTTTCTTTCTCTGTCATGTCTGTGCGGCTTTCTTTCTCTGTCTCTAGAAAAACGTCAGTGTGATTTTTTGCATACGCTCCACAGCTTTTTGTTCAAAAGATTACTTTTCATCGTGCGTACTCCAAATGAAAGAAAAAGGAAAAGAGTTGAAATATTTTCAATTAAGAGCCAGTGTAAAATGACTGAATATTCACCATTTTCATACAAAATGAGGCCTTAAAACATCAGTCAACACAAGTGAAAAATTTGTTTGATAATTTAAAAGTTTGTCATTCACATATTTGGCTTGAATCAGACTCAGTCTTGTGAGGTTGGAACTGATGAGGACAGGGGCTCAAGTAAGACTAACATTTGTTAACCTTTCCGTGTTTCCCGTTCACCTCTCACCACGCCCTCCCCTGCTCCCCCTCCCCCCAATAAGAGTCGTAATGGAAGACTTTTATTTAATTGTCCGATGGGGGAAAAAGTATCGTGATGAGTATCGCAATTGACCCAATCCCATTATGACAAATTGGTGTTCCTCGTCACATCGGGATTGCAAGTCGGCTTTGATGAGTCCGTCCCCTGCATCTGAATGTGTGAATGTGACTGACGACGGCCAACAGAAGTGTGGGCACCGGTGAAGGAAAGGGGGGGGGGAGCAACCTGACCTTTCACATTCTTGCGCCATGTGATATGCCCGGGATGAATTCTTTAAATGATATTACTAATATCGCCATGCCCGATCGGCGTCAAACGCTGCCTCCTGTGCAGGCCTCTCATGCTTCAAAGGTTCATAACGGAGTCGTGCATATCATCTTACGCTGTGTGCATACACTGTACATGTACAGTGTGATATACATGTACATGTAAACTGATATTACCATAATACTGCATGTCGGTACTCGTAGTATGTTGTTCTACATGTACGAGCATTTTCTGTTTTTTATGCTAGAAAGAGCAATACCCATTCTTGTACATGCACATGTGAAATTGAAGAAAAAAATTCAGCTTAAAACTGTTGACCTGCATCCTGCTGCAGGTACATGTACATGTAAATTCTGGGTTTTCCTCTGTGTGCAATAGGCTACACCATGTACATGTACATTGATGTTTCGGATTTTGAAAGCATCAAAACAGCAATAGAGACACTTACATGTACAGTACAATACTTTGGCCAGTGTTTTTCATTTTTTACGGAGCTCCCCATCTCTTCCAAGCACCGCTGATATATTGATAGTATTGATACGGGTTTGATATCGATATCGCCGAATCTAGTTATTTGGTGATATCGATATTAATGGATTTTCGAGAAATATCGAAAATATTGAAACTTTGAAAACATTGTTATTGAAAAATATAACGAAAATATCGCTACTCAGGAATGAATTTTAGTATAAGTAAGAAAAGTGCATCGTCATATTACCGTAATTTTTGCTAAGCCACGGCTTATATTGGTTCTCACGCTGATGTCTTTTACATTTTACACACATACATGTAACTGTGCATGTGACATATTCACTTCTGTACTCTGTAGTGTCACCATGGACCTAGCCTAAACACAACCGCAAAGAATGTTGGCATTACTGGGCACAGTGCACATACATGCAGCTTACTTGTATGTACATGTAGTCAACCTTACCTCTTGAGAAAAGACTAACATTGGGGTTACAGCAAATGATGCATTGACACCAACCCCTATGGAGCGCACGTGCATGTGTGTTGTATGATTCCGTTGCATTGTCAAATGTACTGTACATGAACAGTACATATACTCTATGTTTACCGTATCTTGTGTTTAAATGGCCGAGTTTTTGACAGCTAGTCAGGTACATGTAGCTTGCAATGAGGTAACCTTGCAAAAAAGTTGCAGGATAACATACAGTTACTATGCTCTACTCTCTTTATTTTTTCTTACATAAGCTAATGGTGCATCTAACGTTTTGGAAGTGGACGTAAACTTTTTCAATTGCATTCACTCGTGGTGCACATTATATTTTCTAATTCATAGCCTGGTTGCAGTTGGTATTCTCTATTGACATCGGTCTGCAAACTCCATTCTTATGTGCATAATCATTAATATGCATTGCTACTCTAAAGAAATATAATTCATTGATAATATCTAAAATAAGAAGATTGATTGGAAATTTCAGATTTTATATGTACAAAATTTAAAAAAGATGGTGCCGAACCACTAATGATGACATCTGTCATGTCTGTTGCACTATCTGGGACATTTGGTGCAAAAAAGTGAAGTTCACTTTTTGTAGTTGTGACTAGAAAGGTGTACTGTACAGGTAGATATAGAATCCAAAACCACTCTCACGCTTATCAGTAGATGGCGTGAGATCTGTCAGTTAAGGTGAAAATTAAAATGAATAAATACCGATAAATCGGCCAAGATACAATATCGACAGTGCCTAATCTCTTCCAAAGAGGGATAGGATGCTTCAGATTGAGGGAATAAAAATCTTTTTAAAGAAAATCATATTGATCACTCAGCAGTGCGTGTGTGTGTGTAATCCTATATATCAGACGATTGGCATCTTTGAAGGCTTTCTTTGTGCACATTGTGTGGAAAAATGATCGCGAGTAGCCACTTGTACATGTACAATGTAAGTGCCTGCAATTTTCTGTAGACATTAATGGCAAAATGTACAGTGGAACATGTATGCCATTCATGTACATGTTCATGTACATGTCTATCCTAATCACCATTTTGTTTTATATTTTAGGTGCATCTTTCATTTAAATAGACTCATGTTATTAAGCACTATATATTGTTTATTAAATCAACCTTTTAAAAGACTACTGGTAAGCTGACAATTGTGGATCTGTCAAAATGATTGATTGTACACACAGGTATGGTTTGATAGTCATGCTCTGTGTATGGGTAAAATCAGTTGCCACATGTTATTTGAGTGAAGGACTGTGATAAATTGTATTCATGAATACCGCTTACATTTAATGTATACTGGTACACACACATGCACAGGTTCCGTTCATGTATGTACGCAGACTTTTAAGAAGACACTGATTTCAAAACCTCTAGTCCTTTCTATGGGCTGGGGACTTCCTGCCAGAAATATTCATCAAGCTGTGTACTGTGCCCAAGATGGTAGGTGTCATGGGTCAAATTTGTATCCATGGCCATAAGGGAGTCAGGGAACCATTTAAGACACACTGTAGGTTATTTTGGATACCCAGTTTTTTATGCAAATGTGGAAGTGCAAATTTGTGGATCCTTCAATACAAAGGTGGATTCGGACCCTTTGTTTTTCAGTTACTAATGACTACATGTAAATGCATGGTTCAGGGCATACATTTACATGTACATGGCATGGAAAGCTTGGGACGGATTTTCATTTGAATGTGTACAACCCCATCAAGTCTCTGGAGAGGAGTCATTGCGTGTGGACACACCATGATGATGGTGTTTTAGTGAAGCGTCTGTCAAAGGAAATTCAAGCAGTGCCAATGATCTAAGATCCAACAAACACAGTGATGTGTTACATAGGACCAATTTTCATTTGAATGTGTACTAACCCATCAAGTCTTCCCAGAGGAGTAATTGCCTGTGGGCACACCATTGTGATGGTAATGGAGTGAAGCAGTAGTGAAAGGGGAATCCATCCAGTGCCAATGGTCATTGGTTCCACACACTTTCGTGACAGCAGTGTGTTCAGTGCGAGAGGGGGAGTGTACAGAGAAAACTTGCCCACACCCCCAAGTTACCATATTTGGAATTGAAGCGTCAGCACCTTAGAAACGGCATGAGTACCTTTCCTGGGGGGAAGATTTATTTTTGAGAGAGGTAAAAGAGATTGAACAACCCTTTAAGAGAAGTACATGTACATTACTCGTTTTGTCCCCTCCCAACTCTAAGCATGAATAGCCTACTATCTACACATATGACTGCATGTAATGCACATGTACATTGGTACACAGTACATGTAAGTAAAAAGCTCTTTTTAGTCAATGGAACTTAGCTCCATTTAAAAATAGCAAGATCCTTTAAAATGTTCATAGCACATTGTATTCAGTTTGATAATATGTTACATTGTAATACAAATGTACAAACTTAACACAGATGTAAAACATATGTACACTTGATTGGCTTCTGTGTACTGTTCCCAGCTGAAACAGCCCCCCCCCATTTTTTTTCTCTCATCTGGCCTTGGTTGCTTGGTTCAGTGACTGGAAGAGACAAGATGTTGCCAATCGTTCACTCCATCTTTTGACAGGGCAGAGAATTAGGAGGACCTTGTGTGTTGCCATTGCCCTCAATGGAAGGGCTGCGCCGGTGATGGATATATATTTACACCTATGCGCACACAAGCCTTGCAGATTTTAATTAACAGAAAATTGAGCCTGATTAAAGGGGGCTCCCTGCTCCTCTCCTCTCCTCCCTCCCCTCATCACTGACAAAATGCCTGCAAGTGATCACTGGGGAAAGTGTTCGTCACTCTGACATTAGATTCGCAGTGGGCTGGGAGCTTGGGCCGTCGTAAAGTGCAGGGGTAACACACCATGTGGTGCATGTACCGTACATGTGTTTATGACGACGCACGACTTACAGCATCAAGTCAAACTTGGAATGGGCATGGGCTGGACAACCATCCCTCCCGAAGTTATAGATTTTCACGTTGGGATGTGCTTGTGCATGGAAACAATGATGAATGTACACGAAGCGAGTGATCAGAATTATTTCATGAGGAACATGTATAACAGATGAAACATTTGGTCTGCTTCAGAAGGAACTTTGTTCTGTCCATTGCGTAAAGGTGAACACATTGAGTGTTTGTCTTATGCCGCCCGTGAATAAATTTTGTAGAAATCTTCTCAATAAATCCCCCAAATCACCTAGAAGTTCAAACATTTCTTGAGACTGTCGAGTGTTCTATTTATCATGGATTAGGGATTCATCGGGATGAAAAATGCAATGACTCAGGATCCAGCCGTCGCATGAATGAGAATACAGTAATGATCCCAAACTCCCACACATTGCTGCAAATAAGCTTCATGGTTCAGTTCGGGCTCGGTTGAGACATGATTTGGAATTTTGTTTTGGCCAAATATTGGTTGGGTTCAAGTGGGACATAATACACTCCTACATGCATGTACCATGCACATTGAAACATTGAATGGCTCGCTATAAGTGCGCTGTGGTGCTTCCATTTTAAATAGGCCTAGTTCAATTGATGAATCTCCTCCCACCCCTGTCGACGACGAGCAGTTTCGATCGGAACATCTGTTTTCCAAACCATTTCCACAAATTTTTCTTTGGGAGGGAAGGTGACAGGCTGACGTCTGACCTTACCACTTTTCACGGATCAAATCAAGATTTGTGTGAACCATGATTGAACAAAATGATCAAAGCACATGTAAATGTGATATTTCACATACATGCACAATGTACATGTGCATGTACATGAATATTTACATGGTTACCCCCACACACAGCCTCATCCTGCTGTGTACAGATATAGTACATTTTTTGTACATGTATGTTCATGTACATATTTAGGCATGCATGGTTACTGGTGGGTATGCATTCACTGTGTTCAAGGGAAAAGTTCTTTTTTTAGGGAAAAGTTCTTTCGTTAGGGAAATTTTACCAAGTTGTGGGACATTTCTGAGTCCCCACAATGTTTTCGGTCGATGAAATGTGGAGTTTATGTTCCCACAACCACAGTGTGAGAGTTAATAGGCGTTCCCAGCTTTACTTAATTAAGGGGACAATTTTTTGTGCTTTTTCTTTCTAATGTTCATGTATGTTTGGTGTTTTTATGATCAATAAAACATAGAAAGAGAAAAAAAAATTAACGGGACAATTCCTTTTTTTTTTAGGAAGGTCAGGAGTCGTGGACTGCATTGTGATTATCAGTTTGGCCCCATAATGTTTATTTTTCCAACATGCATATAGCTAGTCCCCTTAACTTCATTTAATATCAAGTACATGTACATGGATGTGTTGATGGGCCTTCCCTTCATTAACTTACTGTACGAAACAATTTCTTTGATCAGGAAAGTAAGGACAGAGTCGTGGGAACAAAAGTTGGTCCCCGCAACTTTTGCTTCATATTTCAACGTTTAGTTCCTATAACCTGTTTACAAGTACCGCATCTGTACATGTATGCATGCATTTACGTGTATATGCACATGTATGCACACTTGCATGTCTGTACATGTACACGTATTGTACATGTACACACATTGCACATGTCCACATTTACATGTACGTGCATGTACATGTGGAGTATTCATGTTCATGTGTATACATCTGTACTTGCCTGGTGCTGGTACTTTGTAAAATCAATTTGTTTGAGGAGCGCATGTATTTTAACTGTTGTGTGCACCGGTTGTCTGACAAGAAATCCAGAGAGAAGTGTCATTATTAAAAATAAAACTCAACTGAAATCATGCACGCTGATTGTCAACATACGTGTGTACATGTATGTATGTATGTACAGTATGTATCAACACTAGTGAGCTCTTTGCGATGACACAGTTGGCGTGCACACGGCATCTCGGTTCTCAAACCACTACCCCTCTCCTCCTCTTCCCATGCCTGACATTATGCGTGGCCGGGTCCGAAACCGGGCCAGGGGAATTACAGGAGGCTTATATTTGGCTCAGCCAGTGTAAAGTGACCCATTTCCTTCTGACGTGTTTTATTTACTCTCTTGTTGGGTTTGCTGGCGGCAGGCGCGAGGGACGACTGGCCTAAAGACCGCCGCGAGGTACAGGGTGGATGCGCATCGTCGGCTATGTTCGGGGAGGGGGGGGAGACGACAGCCAAATGAAAAATGGATTGGGTTCTTATTAATAATACCGCATAATGTTTGTGTTAAGCTTCTGCAGGGGCTCTTGATAGAAATCCATCTGGCAGATGGGAGTGCTCAACTCCAGCAGACCATGTAAACAGTATTCAGTTGAATTACTTAATAGTTTTATGCCGAGAGTTCATTTTTACATTTGCGTACATGTAATTCCCCTAAGATTTTGCGGGCTGTCAAAGGCTGCATATTGCTGTCAAACTTGAGTTGTTAAAACATAGTTTTCTTGCCAAACATTTCTTGTGAAGTCAGTTCTACAGATACAGTGAAAGGTAAATGCACATTGGAATGGAAAGGTCTTCCAATGTATCCAGCACTTGGTTTGGATTGATTTTTACGGATACGGATGTGTACAGAACTTAGCAAGTGCATGTACTGGTAATTGATGGCACAGAGTGGACTTGCTTCGGACTATATTAATATATGAGGCATATCGTAGTTGACAAACCCTGAACAGTCCCAAACCAGCCAAACTCCAACACCAGGGTTTGGTAGAATCTGTTACGATAAGTACCGCACAGGTGTGCTGGCTGTGTCTTATGTGGGATTGGGCCTAACAATTGTTTGTGTGCACACTTTACTACATAGACGTGTATGGGGTCATGCTGTTTAGCATCAACAAACGTCAACAAAGCGTCAACAAGTCATTCAAGCATATTTATGCCAAGATTTTGTATTTACGATATTGACCAGGCTCTTACATGTACATCTGTATGTCATATTCAGTGTATAATATTTTTCTCAACTTATAATTAAGCCTGGAAATTTGCTCGTGCAGCCTGACCTGCCGCCATCTTGTTTTCGAGTGGATGGCAGAGAAAAGAAAGATGGCGACCCCCGTACATCGCCAAAGATTTTGTTTTCCATTGAGAATCTAGAAGCTAATTCACTGTTTCTTTTACACATTGGTAGATTGTAGCATCTCTAAAATATGATTACCTACTTTTAAATCTTCCAAAGGTACATATATTTTCAAGTTGCCGACGCTTTGTTGACGCTACTTGTGTGCGTTGATGCTAAAAAGCATGACTGCGTGTATGTGGTGTTGAGTTTTGCAGGGATGTGGAAAGTTGCAAGTAGATCACCCCAAGGGGTGAGGGTTAAAGAAATATTCAATGTTTGGAAAGGTGTACATTTTTCTTACAAAAGATAAAAAAAGCATGGAGCTTCACATGATCATAACTTCCCAAAAATACATTTTACAAATGCACTGGTACCGGTACGTGTACGTGTTTTACACTTTAAGTGTTTTTGTTTTCACGAAGGATACGGTTGTTTCATCCGGCACATGTACAATGTACCAATGAAAGATCCATATACGTGTTATTCTGGTATCAGAAAACCTTTTTGTTTTATCTCTTCAATTGCATTTGACAAACATGCTGTGTAGTATTACATGTAAATGTACATGTACACTGTACAGACCCTGTGTAACTGAAATTGGCTCTCCCTGCTCCATTTCACTCCAGCCCAGCTCTTCATTTTGCACTTGGTTTGTTGAAAAGGTCAGTCTTCTTTCATCTGTTTGTACATACATGTTTTGCTTGATTAGCACAGCATTCACAACTGTGCCCTTTTTTTTTTAAACTTGGAAGGTAGCACTGTCATACGGTATATCCATGTACAAGTACTCGATCTCATGCACAATATGGGGGTTGATGGCCGTGACAGTGTACAGTACATGTACATGTCCCCAGCTACAAATCCTAACTATCAATCGATCAAGGCCGGTTTATGTACTTGGCCGGCATTGGTGTTGGTTAGTGCAATATGAGGGTGCGTTGGCTAATCAACCCATCTTCTGAATGGGGAGAGAGCTCTGTGCACTGTGGGGCTAAGAGCCATCTCCGGGGCAGTGGTTTTTATTGTCATGCCTTAGCTGTCATACTGCGTACATGTATGAACTGTATATGTGTACTGTACTTAAATTTGTACAGTGTTGCATGTGCGCATTTTAATTCGTGAGCATTTCTCTGGCTTATGGAATGAGTATGCATTTAACTTGAGTTTGTTATCCGAACGTCATTGCTGCATAAGGTCAAGTAAAAAAAACAAACAAATGTGTAGGGTCTGGGATTTTGAACAGTAGGGAGGAGGTGGGACGTTTCATTTTAAATTTTATTGTCGAGACGGCCACCACTTCCGCAGCTGTGTGTGTGATCTGTAGCCATAACCATAGGTTTGACATAGCGGCCATTTGAAGACATATTGGAGCTGTAGATCAAAGAGTCACCAACAGTCTCTACATCGTTAGTTGAGAAGTTCCGGCTTGCAAGTATTTCATTTTCCAGTTGATCAGTTGACATCTTTGCTTTTCTAACCAACTATAAAAAAAAAAAATTGAGACAGCCCTCTTTAAAATTAAAATGAAGCGGGTAGGGATGCTAACATGGTTTTTACTTTAAACCTAATTCAATGTACATGTATTACGAACAGCCATACAATGTACATGTACTCTCATATTGCAAGGGATTGAAACAAAATGTTAGGGCCTGAATGATTTGAGGTAAAGCCACTGCAGGTTTAGATTGAAATACATGTACATGTACATAACAGCACCACTTCCAGCAGGAACTCAAGTGAAATCTCAATGTTTTGGAGTCAAGTTTTACCAGTACTTGAATTTGATCTGTTCCAAGTTCCAGTTTGGAAGAGTGAATTTTCATTCAAATGAAATGAATTTCTGAATCAGAGAGTAATCTTATAAAAATTGAATGGGCTTTAATGCAACACTGTGATACCAGGTACCTGTGCCCGCAGAGTGCAAATTTGTGTTTTTTTTCCCTGCCCAGTAGACTATACAAATATTGTTGAAATCCCGACCCCCTGTATTGGCGCATTCAGTGACGTGATTGGCAGCTTGCAAGGTTTTTTTTTTTTTTTAAAACCCGGAAGATTCATTCAAATTCATGGCTTGCCCTGGCTGTGAATTTGATCCAGGACCCGGCAATGCGACCCAGCCAGCCGACTCCTTGCTGAGCGTCATAATAGAATGGGAGGTCGGTGCCCAAATCTCTGATGATGGTTGCCTAGGATGTCATCTGGGGGCCACTGATTATACTTGTATGAGACTAGACTTGGCCAAAGTATACATGTACATCTGCACATGTGCGCATTAGTAGGCCCCTCAGCCTCATGATCTGTGAAGATCTGAGTGTGCAGATACTTTACACAGTTGATTGTTTTTTTCTTCCAAAAAATCCATGGACAACCAGTTTCAAGCTGCCCATACATTGTACATGTACAAGTGCATGGACAAAGCAGGCATGAGGTCAGTCACTGTGTGGCAGCCTGTCAACAGATGTGTTATTAAAAACAAGCTGTTTTTCCAGTGATGTGCTTGCCAGGATGATCACTGGAGATACATGTAAAGTGTATTGAAAACCTTCCCATTAGCTTGCAGTAAGAGCATTCTGGGCAATAAGGCTTTACGGGGTGACTGATAGTGTTTGCTCACTTCCCAGTCAGCCATTTTACAATAACTCAGCAACCCCATTTGTGCATTCTTTGCAAACACTGTTTTGAGCTCTAAAATGGTTGTAAATATTAAGAGTATTTTTCCTAAAGTGCACAGGAACAGCGTGCGGACGTCCTGTCATTGCCTGAAAGTCAAACACTGAGCACTCCCCTTGCAAAACAGCGGAGCTGCATAAAAGAAATCCAACCCGGTTTTGTAACCGCACAAACAGGACTGCAGTTTGCTCCCATTTTGACATTTTTTTTTAATCTCTGTGACATTTAGTTTAATCTGGTCCGTCCCATTCTGGTGGTGGACTTTCGATTGCACCATACCCTCAGAAATCTGCTACACTGGCCAAGATGGCCAGGATTCCAAGTCATGCTGTTCTTGTACTTAATGTACATATACATGTATTGTACATGTAGGCATACTGTGCATTACCCGTACATATTTGCAGCAGTAGATCTTCTTAAATGTCAAATAAACTGTCAACCATTTGAACTCCGGTTGCAGGGGTGTGCACCACGTACTTATTCCTTCATTCTGACTATGTGCATGCATTTCTGTGATCACAGGTGTGGATTTTGTTCACGTACGACACATAATTGGCTTGGTACTACAAGGTCCTCACTGCCGTCATGACATTTTTCAAAAATAGGCTCACGGCCTTCTGATGAAAGGAAGAGAATTTTTTTGGACAGACTGCCTTCCTGACGGTTTTGTTCTCAAAATGATACTTTTATCAATGCATGAAATTTAAATTTCATCCAATCTTCTCAACCAGTTTCTTTTTTAAGCAATATTTTTCAATAAGCACCTTATAGGGCAATTGTTTCTTGAAGGACCTTATAGCACTGACACAACGCGCACACAAACGTTAAAAGCTCTGCAATACCTACATGTACAAGCCCTTACATGTAATTTTGTGGGCAGCCAAAGAAATCACCCGTGGTTGGTGTCAGATTTTGCCCCGAAATATACATTTGCCGAATTCACTTTCAAAGAGGGTCATGCATGCATTTTCACGTAAATAGTGTTTGTCTGCTGAGCGAGATCATTCTTTCGTTTTTGTGCACTATGGCCAGACTTACTTACTATGAACATGTTGGTTTACCAGCAACTGGTCGGCAAAATGTACAACTGTGAGGTACATGCACGTGCATGCCTGGAAAGAGCAGACCCTTTTAGCAGATATGCAGTATGGGCAATATGGCAGGTATATATGTGTACTCGTGTGTGAATATTCTCTGTCCCCTCTGCTATGACAGCTAGATAATACGGGCGATTCACAATAGTGCGCCCCCAAGAGTCTGCAGTGTGTTTGCCAATCACAGTGCATGAAATTTGTTGACCCTTTCCGAACGCACACTGGGTCGGCGGACTCTTGGTGGCACACTATTGTGGATCATCGGTATTGAACAATTAAATTTTCAAATATTTGACCTTTCAAGACCGAAATGCTGTGTGAAATGTATATACTGTTGTGCCAAATTGCTCCAAAAGCAGAATCAAGACACACATACATGTAGTGCTTTAGACTTTGACTGTACATGTAGGTAAAGTGCCTTCACTTGGCCCTGTATTTTGGAGTACAGAGCGCCCTCTGTAGTTTGCGTACTGATCCTATACTGTATGTTAGTTGTGACCACAGATGTGTAGACCATCGATGTATCAATAGGGGCATGTAAAAAGATACTTGCAGACTCAGTGTAAACATTTAAAAAAATGCTGGGGTCATACGTAAATAGCTCTTGCATTGACGTGTATCACTGATGCTGTCGTGTCATGATTCACCACTGTACTTATTTTAAGGGACACATCATATCTGGTTACCGCTAAAGAACAGAGTATGGCAGGGTTTTTATCTGGGCCAAAAGTGTAAGGCGTGAATACGATGTCGCGTTAGCAGTGCGGCCTCCTCGGGCAGATTGTTAAAGAAGAAGAGAAAAAAAAGCTTGGTGTCACTTTCCATTTCTCCCACCGTCCATTCTTGGTCTGTTTGTCACCCAGATCTTTCATATCATATTTTCATTCCTGCGGTTCATTGCGAGGGTTTACATAAACACTGGCGCTTTGCTCTGCAAACAGTGGATGGCTGGCATGGCTATTCACCATGATCATGAGTAGGAAGGAGTGGGTGTGTTGTGTGTAGGGGGCAGAGGAGATTGTATGAGAGTTGGAAGAAAGGAAGAAATCTCACTGTAACGATTTGTCCATTTCAGTAAATCTCAGGATTTTTTGACCTCAAAATGTCAGGAATTCTAGAGGTTCAGGTACAATCAGTTGGGTCCTTTTTTTTTGCACTTTGTTCGAAATACATGTGCTAAGTGAAAATTTACCTAATCATTGCCACATGTATGTTTTGTGTGAGACTTGTTAGCCAGTGCAAGCCTTGAAATGTGGCAGTGTTTATTGTTGCTGCTTTCATACCTCCTCTGTGGCATTTTTTTGGTGGATTTCTCTTCATCACCCAATCCCGCCCGGTCTGTTTCAAGGATTATGTCGACGCTCTGGCTGATAGGACATTTGGATTTGTTTAATGCGGCCCATTATTCGCCCAAATTAAAAATTCCTGGTATCGCCATCTCAGAATATCAACGAAGCCTTCCACTAATCTCAGGCTGACATTCCCAGCGTTTGCAATCAGCTTTTTAGTTCGCCACCCCTGGCAAGTCGTCAATGTTTTCCAGTGTTTCTGGGAATGGTTCGCACCCTTGGGGTTTTCCAAGCCTGTCTGACTGTGGACCCATTGTGATCATGTACATGTATGTGTGCACTTTGATTGCATCTAGCTACATGTACGTGTATTCAGTGTCCCTGACTGGACATAAGAAATGAGACAGAGTTTCCAGAAAACAAGAGTTGAGGGAGAATTCTAATCCAGGAATGTACATGTATATTTTACCAGCATGAAGTATAAACTGATTTTATTTGGCTGAATTGAGTTGGCTCATTTACTTGCAATTTTGGAAACCTTACTTTAATTTTTTTTGGTTTATTGCCACTTACTTGTAACCCTTAGGTTGGAAAGCAAAGTGGTACATGAAAATACATTAAAAATCGTAAAAAACGTGTATGCAAACTATGAAAATAGATAATAAAATAATAAAAATAAATCATGAAGTAATTAATCATTAAATAATTACATGTATCCTCCCACATTTTCAAGGAGTCAAATCATTTATGAGTACAGGTGTCTTTTTCTGATTTTTGTAATCCATGTATGTATGCCAAAAAGCAAGTTTGAGAGGCTCCACATTTTTTCTGCAACTTTGGAACTCAAAAACCAGGCTGCGGTTTCCCGCGGTTTACAATATGACCCTTTTCAAATCAGGCAAAGCGCTTGGTCTTGAGATTTCGTGAGCCTGTCTGTCATAATGTTGTGATCCAGTTGCTAAATGGTTACCCCAGAGGCAGATTCTTGATAACTGGGTACGAAATCAGGAATGGAGGGCTGTCGTTTCTCTGGTAAGCCTGGCTGGGCCGTTGGCCTCAGGCCTCGAAGACCCTGGTGAGAATTTAAAAAGAGCTGCATGTACATAGGTACCAAGCTGACTTGCTGACTTGGGAACACATTTTATGCAGCTTCCTACGTGCACTCCTCTTTCTGATAGGCCTATACATAAAAATTTATGAAAACTGTTGCCAGAATTCTGGCTTTTTCATATCTTGAGGGGAGCGACCCTCCGACCTTCAGTAGTTGTGGGCCAGATCGACAATATTTTGGACACATGGAAGCTTTAATAATGCACTTCAAACTTTCAAAAGATAAAGGAGCTTTCCTACGGTATCACCACACATGTATGGAAACTATTCGATTTACATGTACATGTAATGTGGGACAACGTATTAGCAGGGTCCTTTGATATGCATAGTACGTTAATGCAGAAATCCAGCCTGTGAGGAACTGACATTGTTCCCTTTAGCTAAGGCAATAATTTATGGTTCTCTGTCCATTACCCAAGTGGTGACTGAAGCTGATGCTTCTTTCTTCCTGCTCAGCTCCTCCACCATAATTTCATAATGATAGATGGTGCCCGACATGAAATACGTGCACACGTTCTTGCCCGTGTGAGTTGCACTCACGCAGGCACCTGTGTATGGTGCACGTGTGCCCCACGTGAGCATCAGAGGAATGTCTTCTTCCTGGATGTTTTTTCCCCACAGCGTTCTGCTCCCCTAGAATCTGGAACAACCTTCTTCACAAAGTCAGATCCCTTCACCCGGACGGGTGAAGGGATCTGACTTTACTGACTTTACCTGAAAGAAGAAGAAGAAAAAAAATCCTAGTAGTTACTGCGTTTCAGTGCTTGCGCATGGGATGTCGGTGAAGACGAGGTCTTGTGGGGGGATGGTTTTATGTGTGCTTACGTGAGGCGGGGGTGGAGGTGGGGAGAGGGGCGATAGTGATTGAGAATTCATGAGAAGTCACTGGATCTGTTGGATTTGCATGAACCTTTGGAAAAACGTGTTTGACGTGTACTGAGGGTGGATGGGATCTTTTTCAGTGCAGTGCACGTACATTTACATGTACCTGTGTTTACCTGTGCATATACAGTACATGTTTACCTGAGCATATACAGTACAGTACATGCTGGATGTACATTGTACATGTACATTACATGTACGGGTGTTGCTCTGTATTTGGTTGCAGAGTGTACAAGGTGTAACTTGCTAATCTGCCTCATGACCAGGGCCATCTTTTATGGATTGTGGTGGGGGAGGGGATTGAATGGGGCCAGTCCCCCCACCCCTAAAAGTTACCATGGGTGGGTTAAATGAATGATAAAAGAGTGATTTGGGGGACTATTTCTTTACTCTTCCAAAATCTTGTTAAATTAAAAAAAAAACCTAAAGTCAGCTTCACTCCTCAGACGGCCATAATTTTGGCACAGAAGCAACTGCAATATTTTTTGTCCCACTTACAGAAATCAACTGTGGTGTCTCCCCCCCCAAATCTGCCCTTGATCCCGGCTACATTTAGGTAGAATATGCTACCGGGCGAGGTTAAATATAAACCCTTGAGTTTGAGTCATGCATGAACCGCATGTACACTGTAGGGTAGTCAGATGTGAAGTCGCTCACACCACAGACCCTCTACCTGAGGGGCCGTGCTTGCTCATGTACATGTATATTTTTAGTACAGTGCATGCCTGGTCAGGTATGTACATGTACATATACTTCTATTCTTAATAGCCTTGTCAGACGACGCACCTTTGGAAAGTGGGCCAGCTTCTTGTTGCACACGGCTCCTGGGGGAACATGCATGTAGGCATTCCTGCAGCCTACATGTACATGTACGTTGCGCATGATGGGCAGTTGAGCCAGGCACGGTTGTATACATTTGTAGACCCTGGCACATGTACTTGTGTGGTGATAGCAGTGTGCCACATTGCGTTGAATCCAGAACTCACCTGTACATGTATGTGCGTCTGCATTAAAGCAGCCAATGACCACACTTGAAAGAGCTTATTAAATGGAACAATTCAAGTGTGAATCCAGCATTGGTCACCATTGTTCCTTGAAATGATTGAATCAAGATTTGAATTACATGAATGATACAGTGTAAATGCTGCATTTAAAGGTTAACTTGCTGGGTTAGAATATTCAAATAAGGGAATAAATATGTGCTTGGCTGGTGTAGGTGTATTCCCATTTATAAGTACTGTTTTAGTCAGACAGCCAAAAGAAGTCAGCATGCACTGTACGATAAATTTAGTTCAGTAGACACTGATAAATTTCCAAGGTGTTTGCTACTTGTTCAAGAATTTTACTGAACACCCCTATCCAGTGTTCTAGCCACGGTGGGCGGCGCTGGGCGGCATCACCCGGTACTGGAAATTTCCATGTAGCTCTTGGGTTCAAATTGGCTGTGCCGCCCAGCAGGGATTTTCCAAAAAGTAACTGAAATATTGCTGAAAATGTGCCAATTTGATCATATTTCAAGCTTACAAAGTTGCAGTTTTGCACCTGTTTTACAATTTTAAACAAGTAAGTAAAGACCTAAGAAATATATTTCTCACAAATCAGTGGCTGATTGCAAAAGCATTATTGTAAACATGCCTTTACGATGACGTAGGGGGAAATCGCTTCTGGTATTCCCCTAAAACCCAGCTATGGGCTGTGAGAGTTTCGCTCACTACGCTCACTATGTTTGATAATCCAAAAATTTACCTGGCACTAAAATGGTCCTAGCTAGAACACTGCCCCCATCCATTTCATGGTGTATTCCTTGAGCAAGTAGCCTGGAAGAATCTCCTCATATGGACTTGGCGTGCACATGGCAAGTTCTGCATGCCACAGCCTACACAGACTCTTGACCAATAGGAATGGATTAAACTGTCTTGTATCTAGGTGCCAGCAACGTCTTACGCAGCTTGCATTATCAAATGTTAATACATGGATACATTGTACGTTGTTGAACAGGGAAACTGCCTAAGGTACTTATGAATGCTAGATTCAAAACTCTCAAAGGTGCACATGTACATTGTAGTTGACTGCACATGGCAGTGTTGAATTTAGCTCTTCAGTAATGAGAGTGGACACTGTGGCAAGTGATGGTATTCAGGAAGACAGTAGAAAAATTAACTCTTGCAAATCTCTTTCCTTTTTTGAATAATTGCTTTTTGTGGTAGATTCATCATGGAATTAAAGATCAAAACCCTTGGTCCTCCTTTTTACAATGATTTTGCTCAGTTCCCACATGCCCAAGGGTTATACATGTACATGTAAATGAATTTCCCACACATAAATCTGCCAACGTGGAAGACAAACTTTGGCTGCATCCGAATCTGTTGTCTAGAGCTAGGTCTTTCCTCCATTGGAAAATGTGAGGAGACGCGTAGGCAATAGACCTAGCCGAAGCTCTGGAAGGCCGTTTCGGACACGGCCTTTAAATCACAGAAATGCTGTCATATCTCCATTGTAATCGGTGGTAATTGTCTTGAAACTGTTGTCAATTGTTCTCTTTCTCTGTTTTTCCTTTCGATACAGATTTGCAGAAGTTAGAACGAGAGGCTCGCATATGTCGCAAACTGAAACATCCAAATATAGGTAAGGGGAGAGAAGTGTGCAACTTCGTGAAAATCAGCCATTTCTCAGAGAGAATGCAAGGTGCCAGACCTGTACATGTGTACAGGAGGGGGACATTCGGCTGGTAAACCATGCTCATGTGCATGTAGTTAGTGTTCCAAAAAGGGAAAAAAGAGAAGGAAAAAAGAGAGACAAGACTGGGTCCTTTCATGCATGCTACATTTCAACTGCTTGATACTGAAAAGTTCATGTACATGAGATGCCACAAGCAATACAGTGTTTTTTGTGAATCCTTTTTTTTTTATAATGTTGCTACACTACTTGTTCTGGCCACCGTCTGCTTTTCTTTGTAACGTAATTCAGTCTCTTCCCCCTTTTCTCTCATGATTTTAATGCCGGAAATCCCAGCAATACACAGACAGAGGGGTATAGAAACGCCATGAATATCACATTTGACTGGAGACAGATGTTTCTCAGAGTGGGCCGCGGGACCGATCCACTCTGCCCAATCAATACCAGCCCGGACGATTGGGAAATTTTGCTCTAATTGTTTCAATCAATACGCCATTTTCTCTCAGGACACCAGCTTGCACGGAAGTCACCGGGCGTTTGGAAAACATGTGGCCAGCTCAAAATCCAGTTGTAATTATCATTGATTGGAGAGGGACACGTTATGCAAATTTGTACTTTGGGGACTACGTGTGAGCATGTGGTTCAAGTCACCATGTGACATGTGATCTCTCATTTTAATTGCCAGATGAAAAAATCTCAGAGTGGCTGTGACACTCCTACTTAGCCTGTACATTTGTACATGCATGTACATGTACGTGAGGAATGAGATTTGTCAGGATTGTTTCCTGACTTCAGGAATTTTCATTGGGATTAAAAAAAAATGGAAAATCCTGAAAAACAAGGAGTTTTTACATATGACAGTTGATATCGAAAACAAGAAATGGGTATTTAAATAAATGATACCTGTAGGCAAACACAACGTTATACCCCAGACCCTATGTTGCTGTGGGCGTTCAATACCTACGGTGGTTGGTTTTTTGTTTTTGTGGATATTTCATTTACCTCAAATCTCACCCCTGACACGTACATGTATCATTACCAAAGATGACTACATGTACAATGCTCTGCGCATTTTGAATCAGTTTTGCAGCGTCCTGGGCATTCTCTAAAAGGCTTTCTGCTCAGAAACCACTTATGTTTACTTGGAAAGTAAATCTCTGTCGTCTTATTAATTTGAAACTCTTCCATTTTATAAGGAAAACAGGAGTTTCATGTTGGCAGATTTTAAAAAAGGAAGAGCACCCAGCAGGGAGATGACCAAATGACAACACATGTGTGGGTGGTGATGAAATTATTTTTACTTGAGTAGGTAACATTTTCGCTGAAGCTATTGAGGGGAAAAAAATGGCTTAAATAAAATCCTGAAAAATCACTTAAATAAAATCCTGAAAAAAGAGATGAAATTCTAGTCTTTGTTTTAGGCTTTTATTAAAGAATTAAAATGAACAGTTTGTGCAGCAGATAATTAGCATTTTAAACCTTTAATTGTATCATTTTCTCACATTAAAAGTGAAGTACGTTGTGCATGTATTCTTAACACTGTAAAATAACATTATGAGAGACAATTTAAAATGCATGTCAGTAGGAATGATAACAATAACCAGTAGAGTGACTCAACAAAAGGAATCGCATACAATGAGGCCACTCATCCTCAGAATAAATCAATCGCTTCCAGGAAAGGTGTCCATTGGTTCTGCCGACCTTACGGTGTGACAGCAGAAGTGCACTTAGTTTACATCCTGCTTTAGCTGCTTGTACACGCATGTGTACACAGAAGCTTAGCGGGAGAAGAGAAAAAAAACATTAGACACAACCTCCTTGAAGTCTGTGCCTCGTCCAAGCCGAATTCATCTCCGTCACATGTCAGCGTTTGGGTAAATGTCAGCGATCGGCATATGACACGCGTTGTGTCTACTTTATAGTACTCTTTGGTGCATCCGCCCAGTGTACAGGAGATATATCAGAGTTGCAGTGACTGCTGAACATTTTTAAATAGTTTGGTGGTGTTTACACATGCAGGCTGCCATTATTTTATTGCTTAATGCACTATTCTTGTTCTGTTTATCTCCAAAGTCTCGGGCGAGCTTTGTTTGAATTTTGGCTTCATGTGAAAGCACAGGCACCCAGAGTGAGCTGAGGTGTCATTTTTAGAACTCATTTTTATGTACAATGTACATCACTCTCAGAATACTTTGCTTCTCCTTTATGTTCAAAAATATCCAGTGGAACGATTATTGTACACATGTACATACATGCAGTACTTGGGCTTGAACTAAATCGGGAATCATGCCGTCAGCGAGTGGCCACAAACCGAGCTGAACTGTTCACACTGATTGGACATCCAACCGTGCAGCCACGAGCCAGCATCCCAGGGTATCCCTGATGTCAAAGTTGTCACTGGGAACCCGATACCTTCTTATTAGATATCGCAGAAAGAGTAATCTTTTAATTCATGGGCTGCTGGTATCCTGGGGGGAGGGACGCTTTTGACAGAGTGTCCGATAGGTGTGTAACATTTTTTTTCTGTCTTTTTTTGGGATGGGGGTTTAGTGGTGGTAATGAACTTCAGGATTAAAACAGTTTCTCTTTGGACAAGCCAACTGGATGCATTTTCTAAAACTGTGCGTGTAATCCTTTAAACGTGGGGTGGGGGGTACAGAATTTACGCAGGTGAATGTTGTGAATCAAAACAGTTGTCCTGTCAACAGTTACAATGAGTAGACTATTGAAAAGTGCCGATCAGGGGATTTGACGGTCAGTGAAGACGGTCAGTGGCCAGTCCTGATATTTTTATCGTCAGCGGATAAACTAAGCATACCTCTAAGGCTACATAGAGGCAGTGTTGTGTGTGTGGAGTTGTAATTGAGTACTTCCACGAGTATGGAATGAAGTACTCATTCTCAGGCACTTGTAGAAGGAATGCAGTGTTGTAGTCAGTAGTCATAAAACATATTTCCATGAGTATGAATACAAAAGTACTTGAGTACACGTTTATGTACATGTATGTGTGCCGAAATATGGTGCCTTGTGGAGACCCAGAGGAATGGGTTGAATAGGTCTCCACAAGGAATTTCTAAAGGCGACTAGGTCTCCGCAAGGATTTCACAAAACTGATATTTGGAAATTGCTCAAAAAGGAGAAATTTTTAATGTGTAAGAATCCGTCGCAAATTGAAGTGTTCCATTTAAGGGACATTCGGTCGAAATTTCAGTCCAGGAGAGTGATTCATGTTGAAAGGGGAGCATTTTGAAAACATCGTTTCCCACACGACCGAATTAGTATTGGAAAACAAAGCCATATCTCCACAAGGGTGCAAATTTCAGAAACAGTGTTACATGTGCAAAAGATTTAGCATGAGTTCTGCAGTTTGTGAAGTGTCCTTCAGCCGTGAAAGATGGAAACAACCTTGCTTTCTGTTCAGCACATTAATTGAAATCTGACTAGATCTGAAAATTGACACACTGAATATTCGGGGATTCAGCCTTCCATTTGAACGAATATGTGGCTCAAAATCCGGACAAAAGTCAGAGCAAAACAGGCATGTTGGTGATTTCGTCTGCCTGGAGAAGGCTGGGAGTCCAACTGATGTGCGGTCTTCCTGCTGACACAGTTCCAGGAAGCTTCCATGAAACTTGAAAAATATAAACAAAGAATGGAAGGTGATGTAATTTTTCAGATTTTATTGCGGGCATTTATGAATGTATCGGCTGCCGTTACCTGGTTACTGTAAAAGTTGATCCTAACACCTTGAACCATTAGTTTTTAGAATGCAATTCTGCTACAAAAAGTTGATTTTCCCCCCCTTTTCATTTCAGTGGATTTTTACCTCAGCTAAAGTAATCTGTTTTGAAAATAACTGTTAGATTATTCGATAACAGATCAATCCATTAAGCCCTGCCCCATTATTTTCCACTCCATCACTGTCGCAATTTACATGTACATATAAGTCCGACATGCTTGCACAAAAGTCTGACACGTGTGCATGTGCATATGATAAGTGCGTCTGGAACATGTTCTGCTTGGAGCATACCGGTATATCAAGTGGTGGTTCAGAGGTTCCTACATGACTCGTCAGTATGGCCAGTCGATAAAGACACTGCAAGGGCAATGCTAGTCGCATCAAGCCCAAGGTCGCCCCTCCCAGGTACTGGTAACTACATTTGCGTGTACGTAATGATTTGATTTTGTAAGGGGTCTGGAGGCAACTTTCCACACCCCAACTACTGCCCCCTGGCTGTAGACTGTCGCCAGCAACTGACTTTCTGTACACGCACAATGCAATTTTGTCTCGAAAACTTCTTGTCCTGACTCCATATTCACAATGTACATGTATACCATTTGCATGCGCGGTCATGGTCCGATGTAAGTCCAGGTACCGTTATTTACACTTTGCCAATCCCTACTGATCTAGGGTTTTGTGGGGATTAGGGAAAGTGATCAAGGGATTATCTTCGTGAGTTCCCACATTCGGGGTAGCAGCTACACAGTGGCGTAGCTTAGATTTTACTGGTGGGGAGGGTCACAAGGGGGGCACTGGCCTCTTATGGGAGGGGGGCACCAGCTTTCAGTGGTGTGTTTTTTGGGGGGCAAGCTTTTGTTAGCTTTGTTCAATATCCATTTCTTTAGTGGGGAGGTACCGGGAAGGGGGCACCGCGAATTCGTAGGGGGCACGTGTCCCCATGCCCCCCCCCCCCGGCTAACGGCACTGTAGCTACATGTACATGTATGTTCATGCTTGGACATACATGTATACAGTACTATACATGTACCATATTCAATGTTAGACATGCCGTGTACGTGTTCTCGTGCACATGGCAACATACACATCAACAAGTGCAAAAACAGAAAACAACAGAATTCAATCGCTGTTTGGCGCACATGACGTGGTGTTGTTGCTCACACACGCCTCAGACTTTGAATCTTTCCCAATCCACTTGTACCGGTACGTGTTGTTTCAAGACTTATCAAATGTATTCTGGAGTGCTTAGTAGCTGTGTAACTTGCAGCTACCAGTGAAGATTTGAGTGGGTGTTCTCATCGGCCAGATCTATCAAAATCTACCTGGAGGTCTCTCCAGGATTTCTACAGGACTGAGGCAGTAGGGAGTGGCCACTTTAATGTGACCAAATTGGTCCCACCAGCAGGAAGCCAAAGGAACATCCTTTGTACTTGTGCTGTAATTCTTAAAGGGCATCGAGGCTGTAGGTAACTGTAAAGTAACTAAGTCCTGGCTGTACATGCACCTTCTCCAATCCTGCAAAATCCTCCAAAACCTCTTGATGGATTTTGAAGGGTGCTAGGGGTTACTTTTGATAAATTATTCTTTTCCTTACAAGTTGACAAATACATGTACGTGGCCTCAGCAGGGCAAGCTCTACATTAAGTGTTTTTCATCTAAATTGCGTCTATTATATTGTCTGCCACTTAAAAGTTACTCATGTTACAGTGTTGGATTTAGGTAGCTACATTGTTGAGTCAGATTGTGGAGTAAGATCTATCAGCAGCTGCAGCCAGCTTTTTGAAATTTTACCCTGTTTTTGCACGTGAGCAAATCTTGCCCATACGAGAGGGGGGCTTGAAATCACTCAAACCGCTAAAGAAATTCACTTGCGAAAGAGCTTCGTAAAAACTGAAGTGGCATTTCCCCGTTTGGCTGCTGTGTCTTGTACAGCGTTAGACGGCACCTTGGGGATTTTTTCATGAATTTGCATCCCTCGTGAAACCCTTGAAAATGTATGTGTAAGTACCCCACATGTCATGTATTTGGACTTGAGCACGTACCACGTACCGAATGTTTGGCTGATGCTGCCCATGTCTGGCATTTTAATCCCAACTGACATCTCTTTTATCCTGTTTTACTCTTCAGTTCGCCTGCACGACAGCATTCCGGAAGAAAATTTTCATTACCTAGTATTTGACCTGTAAGTATGATACTGTTGCTTTCTGTTTGAACATTGTGGATACCAGAGTGACTCGATGGAGTTACAGGTAGTGCATGCAGTGAGAATATTGAGGCTGCCATCTTGCAGGCCGGTGTTTTTGTCCTGCACAAAGGAGGTTTCCCTGTGGAACAAAAAAACTGCCTTGGAAGATGGCTACCATGCAAAGGTTCTATTGACTTTTGCACCACAAGAGCCAGGTCATACTCGTACGCGTTTAATTTAAGTACATGAACCTGTGCACGCGCATGCAGAGGCCAAGATAGAAAATAACTGCCGGTCATGTACGTAGCATCCACCCCAGGTGTTTACATGTTACATGTAGGTACTCAAATAGCATTGATTTGAGCAAAAAAATTGACCTGACTGGTGGGCAAGTGGGTGACTCGACCCAACCCGTGTGACCTAATGACTCTATATTTTTTGAGCCAGAAAAGCTCAATGACCTGGTACACCACTAGATATCCCAGGCCCTTGAGTTTTCTGCCTTTCTGAAATGCTTTCTAAAACGATACCGGTCCTATGTGTGTTTTCTCTTTGAATATGAATACGGAAATTCATAAACTAATTCATAAAATGCGCCTTGTTTTAATCACTAAATCTGCCGAGCATTCATAAAGCATTGCTCTCCGAGAAGAATGGGTTTGCTCATAAGGCCCCGAGTACACAATGTATTATTCTATTACTACATTAAATGATTGATGTTTCTCAAACACGCATGATGCTCATAACTCTCTCCCTAAAGAAAAAAAAGTAAGACAAACCTAAAGAAGACCCATTTGTTGAAAAAAAAAATCTATATGTTGACATTGCCCAAACACATTTTGAAAGTTAACTTGTGGTTGATTGAAACCTTAAAAAGAGAGTGACTAATCGGTCGGAAAGATCGTCGTTAAGTTGCAGCCTCATTCCAAATTGGTTGCAGTGTTAACAGTCACTTTGGATGAGGAATTCAAGTGGTCGGTCCAATGGCTTATTGCTCCCTGCTCAAGCATGCGTGTCCCGACAACCATCTGGGTCTGCGCTTGCATCAGCTCCCGGGCCAAGCGAAAAGGCAGATCTCCCACCCTGGGATATCGTTCTCGCTCTGTGTCTCTCTCGTGCTTTCTTATTAGATCTATTTTGGATGCACTGCCCCCCCCCCAAAAAAAAAAACAGGGGCATGTCTCATGATTTTGTAGATGGGATTTAAATTATGGATGACGGCTCAGGGTGATATGCTTCCGTCCGTGGCACATAGAGAAGATGTCTGGTGGGGGTCACCTCTCGCGACGCACTGTACCATTGTGACAAATTTTGCCTGTGAGAAGAAATGTCAGGATGTCTGAAAGTTACCACTGTTGGAGAATAGGCTAACTTGCCAAAGAGTTATTTAAAAGATCACATGGTTTCACCAGTGATATCGTACGTGTAACACCAACTTCCTGATATCGTACGTATAACACTGACTTCCTGTTGTCGATATGTAGCTGCCAGGAAACGAGTTTCGCGCCTCTTTGACCCTGGGCAAACATTACCATCGACCCTGAATAACCACCGACAGTTTTTAAATACAGAACCAGGACCCACATCAAAATTTAATACAGCAGGAATGGTCTTTTATTAGACCATGATTCTGCGTAAGGTGCAGTTACATCATGCATGATCTCGGACATGAATTTATAATTGTGCAGGACAGAAAAGACCTAGAGAAACTGCTCAACCAATCTAGCACATCTCCTGAGTCATTCCCAAGAGCCGTTGACTTAGATGAGATGATATATAGCTGGGGGGGAGGTTCAAGTGAGGAATAACCTTTATCTAAATAGGGACAATACTTGACTGGCATGTAGCATGTACTTTACAGGCAGTTATGCTTCTCAGATTGACTGGTCCCGGGATGTTCAATCGTCTTTATATTATCACAGTTCTTGAAAATGCACTGTATTGTTTCATTTTCCGTTTTTTGTTTAGCGGTTTCTGAGAGGTATTTTAGTGCTTTTTTGGCTCTAGGTACTGATGCTAATGTTTTTGTTTGAAACTGTGATGTCTTTCCAAGGAGAAAACCTCAATGTTGAATTTGTTGAATTGATTCGTTTACCAGGCGTGCAGTTTCTCCCGGGATCAGCCGATTTCCTCATTTTTCACTTCACACTCCTGCCATTGAAAATTGAAAAAATTGTACAAAGTCTTGCAAGGATTGAAGCTTCCTCTGTTTTTGTCGAAGTCCAAGTTGCAACCCTGCATTAATCTTCTTTTGTTAAAAAACCCTAACCCTTTAGGTTGTATGTAAAATCGTATTGAAATTGGAGTATTTGGGACTGTTAGGGTTAATGTCCTCATCTTTGGTGATGCATTGCTTTTTGTGTGTATGGCAGTAAGCTAACGACTAACCCTTTCTCAGAAATGTTTCAGTGAACAAATTTTAGCTTCGCAATTTGTACAGGAAACCCACATGTAAAAACTGAGCAGCGTCTTCCCTTGATTGACGTCATAGCAACACTGCCTTTGTTGGCTGGAAAAGCATGGACAATTTTAAATGCTTTGATAAAAAAAAAATTGAATTTCCACACACTTAACCCCAAAAGGATGTTGGCTTGTATTCATGCACCGGCAAAGCGTAAAAGGTTGCTGAGAATGTGTGTGTCAGCGCTTCATTGCCTGGACCCTTTGAGATTTGTGTTGTCAGTGATGATGCATGTATCTGGGCCACTAGACCGAAAGGGTTAATTAGATTTGAGGCCAGCTAATTTTCTGGTGTTCACTTCTGCCTTCTAAAATGCCACTCAGACACCTACATGTACTAGTAGGCCTACACTCTACATGCACCCTACATGTGCAGCATGTACAACCTTAATGAGGGGTAATTCCAGAAATGAGGGGTCTGTTTTGTTTTCGTGTCCCTGTCACATCTGATATGTGATTTTGTAAGTTCAGAACATATTTTCTAATTTCCAAGAGTGATGAATTAATGCAGATTACCTGCCAAATAAATATACATGTAGCTTGAAATCAATTCGGGTGATATTTCCATGTCAAATAATACAGGTCATATGTAACAGGGACACAAAAATGTTACACTTTGGGACCCCTTATTTCTGGAATTGCCCAGGGTTGAAACCCATTCTCCTTACAGCGTATTCTGTGTTTGTACAAATGGGCACTGGTTGGCACAGACTCAAGTTATTTTTCTGGAACTTCCAGAGTTACTGGTGGTGAACTGTTCGAAGACATTGTCGCCAGAGAATACTACAGTGAAGCAGACGCCAGCCACTGCATCCAACAGATCTTAGAGAGTGTCGATCATTGCCACAAAAATAGCGTAGTACACCGAGACTTGAAGGTAAATTTGTCAGTTGAACTCAACCTGACCTAACCTACCCTAGATAACCATGTCCAACTTTACCACACCCTCATCTCATCCCTGCCCCAACCTTTATACCCACCCACACTAAACCCAGCCCCACCCATTTCACCCATCCTCATGTCGCTTTTTACCTGACCTTTTAAAAGTGTCAAGTGATAGAAGGCACTTACAATGTACATGTACCGGTACATGGGTCATTCGACAGGGGTTCTTTTTTGGGGGGGCATTGGTATCTGTCATCCATATATGATTTTGTAAATTTAGAACTCATTCTCTAGTCACCAAGAGTGATATGGTAATGTAAATTACCCACCAAACAAATGAAACTCATATGTCAACAATACCACTTTTTTCATATCAAATTACATAGGTCAGTCAGGCGTTACAGGGACATAAATTTGTCACACTTATGAAGAATGACCCATTCCGTATGTGTGTTCAAGGCAAACATGCACACGTACATGTAGTGAGCATTCGCACCTTTTCCCGTGAATGCTCATTGCCGGGATTTTCAAGTAGTCCAGGGTGTGTTTTCCATGACACCCGACCAGAAATATGTTAATGACATTGAGACACTAGCCAGGAACATATACCAGGTGGCTCACAAAAGCGTGGAATCAGAATGGTTACTTCACCCAGTCGGAGAGAGCGAGAGACAAAGTATAAGGTAGCAGAAAACATTTTGTTGACGAAGGTCATTTTGGTTTAATATTTGGCAAGATTCTCTGTGCTACTGCTCTGTCTTCTTGAATTCCAGAAAAAACACCCACTTTAATTCATTGCATGTTCCTGTAGATGTACTTGTACATAACAACAGAGTGG
Source organism: Acanthaster planci (assembly GCF_001949145.1). Next base: position 1,604,331 of record NW_019091391.1, on the reverse strand, counting down.
GGATACATATTTCACTGATTTTGGAGACAACAGTAATGGCTGCTTAATTTCCGTCCTTTTGAACCGGCGATGGACCAACTCCAAACTTTGTTTTGCTCATGGTCAGAACAACGATGCAATACAGGCATCACTGAGGTCGCGACAACATCCATATACCATCAGTGACCATCAGTGACATCAGCAGACACTTTTTTCTGGTCACGGCAGTGAAAACACATCCCCTGAATGGCTTTCAAAGCAGTGTAGCCATTTCATGTGAACGTCTGCCATGTATGCTTGCACATAGTAGGAAATCCATGTGTTTACAAGTACATGCACAGACATACATTTACAACGTACGCGGTTGTTATTGAGACAGCGTGCACAATGCGTTGCTCGGCCCTTTGAGAAGGTTACTTTTGGACTGTGAGCTACATGCACATCATTCTCGTTCACGAGCTATACCTACGTAAGCAATAAGAAGCTACACGATTGGATCGCCACGCAACTACAGCTACTTGGAAATGCGATGAAACTGCGTGAGCAAAATTGAGCACTTTGATTAGTCGCCTGTTACTCAAATGTTTGGCAGGGTCAGCATTGTTTACTTGGATACGTGTCAAGCACTTCGTTCATCCAATCAGCATGCATTACATGTGCATGAAAAAGATACCTTTGCTGTAGCACGACTATACGTACGTACTCACGTGAAAACGATGCAGTGTACGTGTACATGTACACAAAGCGCTACATGATCATTGGCATGGTGTACATGTACATGGATGTACGATCATGAAGCTTAAAACGTGCGATTTTTGACCACCCAAAAGGGGCAACCCTTTGTGACTTTTATGCCAAGTCCAGCTGGAATTATGTATCTTATCTAATCACTGTATTACACCCGTGTCATCTGCTCAAGGCAATGCTTGTGAGCTTGTGAGACATCAGCAGCATGTGCATGTACATTGAACTGATTGAAAGTATTGAAGGCAAGATCTGATGGGTTGGCTGGACGACAGCTTTCTGAAGTGCCAGAATTTTTAGTTAGCAAAGAATATGACTCTTTATTGCCAATATAGAAAGGCTGATTTTTGACTGAATAAGCATAGTTACATTAACTTCTTATTCGTCTATGTTAAGAGGTACTACAAATGTTAACATGAAAAGAAATGTTCCAAAATATAGAAACAAAGTCGGGAGGCAGTGTCAACATCAGCCTGTCCGATGTTAACAGAAATTCATGATAACAAAACTCTTGCTGCCATTTCTCCTTTTCCAAAAAATATAACAATATAACTTCCAGGAAACAATGTTTGAAGACATTCTTTCAGTTTTAATTTGTTATTTCATGGCAATAGCTGCCCATAAATATAATGTTGCTGTGGTCATTTAGATCGAGAACGATTATGGAGCTCACACAATGCCTCATGGCTAACGTTTGCAGCACTGGCATGTGTTTTTTTAATGCCATTTTTCTTGAAAAGTTGTTTTGACCACAGCGATGTTTCCCGTTGTCTTTCTGGCATCGTATTTTTGGAGCGGAGTTGCCTACGTGTATAAATGTGGTATCACTGGAAAGCCCATTCCTTCCTCTTTTTTCTCATATGCATATCTCAAAAAGTCATATTTGGGTATGGTTTCTCATTATGCCATAGCAGGTCACAAATGTAAGCTTCTTGTACAAAATTTTGTTTTCAGAAAAGTCCAGAAAAGAAATTTTCTGCCAGCTAGATTTCCGTTTTGAACTTTGACATTTTTGAACGGTTTGTCAAAAATTAACCCATAAAATACAGGGTAATGGGTACGTACTGTATGTGTGATTCCTAATACTTTTTTTCTCACTTTGTTACCAGTCCTATAAAATTTGGCATCTAATGTATGTTTAATCAAAATGACTTTTTGGGTTTCTTGTTTTTTAAGAAATTGGCCAACAACTAAATGCACATTTTCCAAGTTGTGGATTACAGTGTCAGTGCACGGGCGTAAACAGATATGTTATGTACATGTACAATGTATGTGACGTAATGGGTTCGTCAACTGTGCAGCACGGGGATAGTCGCTGATTGCTCGCAGTACAGATGAACAAACTTATGCAAGTTTCACTTTTTAATTTACTAATAGTTATTCATGAACTATTTTTCTCAAAATCAAGAAATTCTTATTTAGAAAATCAGCTGCTATAATGGCTCTGCTTGGCATTTTGTACGAGAAAAAAATTGTCGCTGTTCGGAACTGATTAAACCAATTCAGAACCAGAAAAGCTTAGATTTTGAAAATAATTTTGTAGTTTTTCCACTATAGGAGGTGGACGAGTGACCATATTTCATTAGAATTATTGGATTTTGTGGTAGCAGTCTGACCATGGAGTTATTTTTGAGATCCGGAATTAGGGAAACGACTGTACATCATCCACTCGTGCTGTTCCTACGTCCATACAGTACATGTAACCCCCAAACCATCCGCTTGATGGCGAGTTCCGATTAGTAAAAAAAAAAAGCCCCAGAAAAAAAATCAATTTTCAATGACCTCCCGATAACAATCTTGCCTTCATTTCAAATCGTTACCACAAGCAAATTTGGTTCAAGGAGTCAGAAGAAAGTGCCCAGGAAATACCTCAGATTGCACCACAGAGCATCTAGAAGCCAAATTTTCCCGGGGCCCTTGAGCATGCCCCCCCGGACCCCACTTCGTAATGGCTTCGCGCTCCGCGCTCGCATTGTATGCCGCCCCTGCTGTAATTTTCAGCTGTGAAGAACACTGCTTCGTGCACATTATCTTGTCTGTAATCAATGAATCTTTGAATGGTACATGTACGTTTTTCCACTTGGTATCCTTGTTCACTTAGTGTGCGTTTAAACTAACAACTTGCATTGCATTTATTGTATAAAAATGTGAAGAATGAGAGTCCACATTCAAATGTGAATCCAAAGAAACAACTTACCTTAGCAGTAAAATTGTACGTGCTAAATGTGATCTGTGTGTACATGTGCCATCTTTATTTTTGTACAGTTCTGTATGTGTGAAAATGAAGTATTGAAATGATTACTGAATTTCATATCAACCTGAGGTTTCAGAGAGAAGAATGCTTGCTTGAAGGCGCTTTCAAACGATTTGAGAAATGAGAATTGAATCAAATATGCAGGAGAGAATCATAAAGTCATAGTACACGCTCGCTGGAAGCCAGCGTGCGCAAAAATAGATCAGTGTGTGGGAGTAGTGTTTGATCTGGCATGCCACACTTGGGCCGGTCTTCATACATTTTTTTCTTACTGCAGAGAGCTGACCAGAATGCAGTCGCAAGCCATGCACAGCTTGTGTTATCCCTGCCTTTTTCCCCTCCATAGGCCTGGTGCACGTACATCTACATACATGTACAAATATCTTGGAGCAAGGACCCACACTTGTATATATCTGTTGACGATACCTGCGCAGACATCGTCAAAATCTCAATCATCTCTCAATTCGTCGTCTAATCGGTTGGGATTTAAACAAGGTCAAGAATTGCCCGTAATCATTCGCGCGATCGCGGGGGGGGGGGAGAAACAGGGCTTTGCTGATGTTCTATGGTTACCCACTCATCATTTGATCTGTACATGTAGTTTTCGTGCCATAATTTATTCCCCGACCATTTCCCTGACCTCTCATAGCCCCTTGGCGGCAGCTCACCAAAGAAAGTGGATTTTAAATGTAGTGTTGGAAAGCGACAGCAAATAAGACAGGATATTTTTTTTTTCTTTTCTTCTCGCTTTCCGCGTGCTGTCCTTGCACCTTGCAAAGCCTTGCCCGATGAGGTTTTTTTTTTTACCTGTTCACTTGCAATCCTTTCCCATTCTGCATAATAGCGAGCCCTGAGTAGATGGGGATTTAAAAGGAGGGGGAAAAAGATAGGGGGGGGAGGTTGGGAAAAGGAGATAATGATGTATGGCATACTAATAGGTGATGAGCCGCACTCGTCCGCTGGCAGCACACGGAAGAGAAAGCCAAAGCTGCACCAGGTTGCCACGGCAGCCTAATGGTTGCCCTGGCAACCCCTCTTGCTGGTTCCTTAAGTCTCCATATTAGTTTCAAATAGACGCTCACCCGTCTGCGGTTGGTCTGATCAGGAGGCTGTCGTGAATGTCAGAGGCATTAATGCCGGTGAAGAAGGACTACTTGCAAGAGACTAGGAAAAAAAATTCCAAAATTAAAACTGTTGCCATGGTTAGGACCTGCAAATATTTGTCTTGTGCTGTTTTTTGTAGGATTGGATGCAGTTTAATACCCTCATTAATTGCACCTGTATTACCTGAGTTACATTATGCATGACAGTCAGTGAGAGAGACAGACAGTGCTTAGTGATGTGCACTCTACAGTTGCATATTAATTTCAAATCGATACCAACATTTAAAGATGTGAACACGTACAGAATGGATGTTGAGTAGTGTTTTGGTATGTTTTCTTTCCGGGGCCCACAAGCATTACCCTTTAATAGACTTGTACCTGTGTGTAAACAGGCTTATCAGTGCTGCCTGACACACAGACTTCTGTGCGTACGCGGATGGAACGACCCATGTTGGACGAAGCTTTAAACAGCATAACACTTGAGCCTTCCATATTGATACATGGACAGTATGTTCATGTGGTGCAAAGTAGACTGTACGTGCAGAATTCAGTTTATTCAAGGCGGCGGTGGTGTGTGTGTGTGTTTCACCTCTGGTGACTGTTTTCTTTTATTCCTAGTTTGATGACATCGCTTTTGGCATTTCTTCAAGTTAGCTTTGTGACTCTCCGTGTGTTTGCGTAAAATGCCACTTGTCATTTTTTGAAAAGTATGGACTGTACGTCAGTGTGCAATATGTAAATAGTGTCGTCTACCAGAATGTCGCAATTAGACTTGTGCGAAGAAAGGCCATTAGTAGTTTTTATATAAATTTTTGTGTCTTGTTTTCTTCCCCCTCTGTTCAGCCGGAAAATCTACTACTTGCGAGCAAAGCAAAAGGCGCTGCCGTCAAGCTCGCTGATTTTGGTCTGGCCATCGAGCTGCAGGGTGACCAGCCGGCATGGTTCGGTGAGTGCTTCACCCCAAAACCTTCTCCCAAACCACCCCAATCCTCCCCAAATTGAGCGGAGGATTTGAAGGGTTGAGGCTTTATGAACGAAATATCGTGGCTGATCTTGAAGAATGCACTGTGTGTCAAGGTCTGTGGCCACACTTTGAGTTAATTATGTTCAGCTACATTTACGCACAATAATTACATTATATTGAAATGAGTATAAGCCGGCGAAGTGTTGTGTGATGTTGGCTCGGGCCCCCGCTCACTCCCAAGCATGGGATCATGCTTCGGATATACCGGTAACCAGATCAACCATTTGTAAAAAAAAAAGAGAATAAAAAAAATTAAACAAATATGTATTTCCTAACATACTCAGCTTGCTTGTCAAAAGCCACTTGGAGCAAGCTTCATCGCTCAGTAAAGTGAGGCCTTCTGACTGGATAATGCAACACAAAGCCAGGTTTTTTGTAGCAAATCACTTGCAGTGTTACGTAATGTAGTGTTGTTTTGGTGTAAATACACCAAAACAGAGGTGTGGCCCACAGTGGGTAGCTGCCATATTTGGTGTGGTGTGAACTGGTTCACTGTGCCCATGCAGTTCTCTTGGGCCTTTCAATTGCGTAATAACTTTGGCTGTCGAACAGCTCAGACCATACTGGAAATCACCTTCACTGCCCCTCATTCACACAGTATTTGCCAGAGGATTCATACTATGCACACTTGGGATGGAGGCAGTGGTCACCCCTGCAAGGGACACACTTTAGTTGTTCCAAGAACTTGCCGATTTTGGAGGACTGAGGCCTGGAGACACGTGCATGCTGCATAATTTTGTTTCTGTTCTCCAGCAGGACATCTAATATGTACATGTGTAAAACCGCACGCTGTAAAACCCCACAGCGTGCCTGCGCTGGCCTGTTCGTAATGTCAAGCGACACCGTGATGACAAGAAAAGACCACAGGGAGTCTTTATTCAGGGTATCCTTAAATATTGTTATACTTCACGACCGCAGACTCCATTCCACAAAACCACAGGAATGCCACCTTTCTCCTAATCCTCCTGGATGATATTTTGCAGGGGGTACACCTGCTTGGATTCAGTGATACCTTTATCGAAACCGGCCATCACTTTGCCCCTTTTCTCCTGTCTCTCTGTCATTGTTGAGCCCCTGTCTTTACCGAGAAGACAGGAGTCTCAGCCGAACAAGGAGACTGAAAGAGATGTGGGTAGTTTCTGGTTTCCGCATCTGCATTCTCAACGCTGAAAGGAGGAGGGGGGGTGCTGGAAGCATGTCTGAATGTGAGAGTGCACGCTGGGGCTGTGATGGATTCCGAGAGGAACTTGATATTGGCCCATTGCCTCAGATGTGTCATGGTTTTTTTTAGTGCAACCAAGCTGAGACTGTTGGGAAGGTTTTTTTTTATACAGGCAGGTTTGATCTGAGTTGTGTATGCACTTTGGTGTGTCCTTTCACATGGGCTTCTTCAGGTTTTTCTGGGGAAGGGGGAAGGATTTTTTTGGGGGGGGCAGGCATAGTCCTCATTAGTAGTAAACCGATAAATTAAACCGTGTCCAAATTACTTGGCTGCAACTTGCTTAGAAATTACACTCTGAACCTGGACCTAACCTGTTCGAGGGGCTTTACGGCCAAGGTGCTCGCATCGAGTGCATATACATGCGTAGGCGCTGCAGTACTGTTTTCTGATTCCCCAATGTTGGTATTAATGCAGGTATGTTTTTTGAGTGGCTCCCTTGTTAGCACACTGCAGAGAGTAGTCGCAGCCAGAAGCATCCACAAGCACATTGCAGGCCGTCCCTGCAGAGGCATTTTTTCTTAGTTTTGTACACCTTCCGGTACGTGCATTTCATAACTGGGTTGTATCTTTCCTCCTCCACTCGTTCACGTGGCAGGATTCGCTGGGACGCCAGGCTACCTGTCCCCAGAGGTTCTCAAGAAGGATCCCTACGGGAGGCCCGTGGACATCTGGGCCTGTGGTGAGTTTTAGTAGAGGCTGTGCACGGCAGTCACATTTTGGGTAGGAGCTTTTGTTCCACATGGATAGTCATGAGTAGACCTCTTGCGCTATCCGTCCGTCACAAAAGCTGTTGCCAGAAAGATGGCTGCTGTGCTCATCCTCTGTAACAAAGGTGGAAACAAACTGTCTGTTACTTTCCCAGTGCGACAGTGCATACAAATGCTAATTTGACATCTCAGAGCATTTTGTCAAAGTTCACTATGGTGAAAATGTTGCAAACCTTTTTTTTTTTGGCTAACTAGCAGCGTGGTATACTTACGTTGACATCACAGAATTGCATTCATGGTTCCTTGTGGGCTAAGTATGGCCAAACCTCCACATAAACATGTACACTTCAAAAACATGGACTTCACACCGTACACCAAGCTCAGAGTATTAAAGTCATTGGCTTCACCTGACTTTAAGGTCCCTTGCTTGGAACAGCCCACCTCAGCATGAGTCACTCCACAGTTAAAACAGCTGGGTCTGGGGGTGATGGGAAGGGGGACTGCTCAGGGACTCTGTCCTTCCCCATAGCACTCTTCTGGTAACAAAACTGTATAATCTCGGCCCAGAGTTGACTGTATCTTCATTTTGCCTGAATCACAGAATGGAAGAGGGGTCAGAGATTGCGTCCATTTTTTTTTTCCTCAAGTTTTTGAGAAAGGCCCGCTGTAATATGGCGCTGTGCCAATGCAAGACACCATTCACCCGCTCTGGTTTGTGCATGTGAGGGACCCAGCAGATTAGGGTTCATGAAACAGAGAAAGAGAGGGTCAAGGGTTTGAATCCAGTCACTAGCCATGGGATGTGTCTGTCTGCAAGACACTCCCTCTCTCGTCATGTGCCCGTGTCCCTCGGAAATAAAGTGTGCACGCGTGTGCCCATAAGGGTTGCACCGCAGACATGAATAAAGGGCCCAAGTTGGAACCTCAAAAAGCAAGTCTGGTCTGAGCCATTTTGGCTCATCAGGCCACTGTTTATCTCCGGTTTCCTTGGCATGAAATGACAGAAAGGGATGCCAGTCCATCACAGGTTGCTTCCCAGCTAATACTGGTACCCATTTATACTCCTAGGTGGAGAGAGGCAAGCAGGGGTGAAGTGGCTTGCCAAGGGCCACAACATACTGCCAGCAGTTGGATTCGAACCTCCAACCTCATGATTGGAATCCACAGACCCTAACCACTTGGCCACATGCCCCCAAGTTGGGGCACACCAGCCTAAATTTCAAAATTGTTTCCCGCTCTGCTGTTTGCTGATTTATATAAAATAACAGGTGAAGTTGACAGAAAGGAACAAGCAATGTGTGCCACTGCGTTCAGTTTCCACACCCTCCAAGGGGCACCAATGACACAAGCAATGGTGTACCACTGTCAATGAAGTGCTACGGACAGGCCAACTGAATTCGTGGTCGATTCTACTTTTCTGCGAAATTTGCAAAGTGTAGTAACATCTTAAAATATTACGAATGTGGGTAGACGTTGAGATTTTTGTCATTTTATTGCAAGTGCCAGGCTTTACACGTGTATTCTGTCATTTTTGCGTGGCAGTGTGGGACACCAAAAGTCACAATTTGATTCAAGATATCGCGGCTGGCTTGACAGGAATATGTTGTTAAAGAGCTTGATTTAAGTCATTTGTCATGTTTGTAAATTCAGAGTATTCAACAAATACTCAGTCACCTTGCGTGAAAACTTGCATGTAATTCTTTAAACCTGATGCTTCAGAACTCTGCAAACTTTATCTACGTATTTTAGCCTTATCGTTTCCTCGAAATGATAGGTTCACAACCCAGGGATCTGCCGCTGGCGGTCGGCGCCGGTCGGGCCCGACCGGCATGCAGAATTGCCGACCGCCACAAT